>PISX010010584.1:0-69610 GCA_004024625.1 Mellivora capensis
TATTTCTGCTCTAATCTTTATTATTTCCTTTCTTCTAATTTAGGCTAATTTTGTTTTTCTTTTTCTAGTTCCTTAAGGTGTAGAGTTAGGTTGTTTACTTGGGATATTTCTTGCTTCTTAATTGCTATGAACTTCCCTCTAAGAACTGCTTTTGCTATGTCCCATACGTTCTGGTATGGTGAATTTCTATTTTCATTTGTCTCAAGAAACTTTATTTCTTAATTTCTTCTTTGATTCATTGGTTATTCAAAAGAGTATTGTTTAATTTCCATGCGTTTGTGAATTTTCCAGTTTTCCTCTTGTTATTAATTTCTAATTTCATGCCATTGTGGTCAGAGAAGATACTTGGTACAATTTTAACCTTATATTTGCTAAGACTTGTTTTGTGGCCTAACATAAGGTATGTCCTAGGAAATGTTCCACGTGCACTTAAGAAGAATGCATATTCTGTTTTGCATAGAATATTTTGTATATGTCTGTTAGTTCCATTTGATCTACAATATTTTTTCCATTTTATTTCTTTTCAGTGTTCCAGAATTCATTGTTTATGCACCACACCCAGTGCTCCATGCAATACATGCCCTCCATAATACCTACCACCAGGCTCACTCAACGCCCTACCCCCCTCTCCTCCAAAACTCTGTTTGTTTCTCAGAGTCCACAGTCTCTCATGGTTAGTTTCCCCCTCTGATTTCCCCCATCTTACTTCTCCTCTCCATCTCTCAGTGTCCTCTGTGTTATTCCTTATGCTCCACAAGTAAATGAAACCATATGATACTTGACTCTCTCTGCTTGACTTATTTCACTCAGCATAATCTCTTCCAGTCCCGTCCATATTGATAAAAAGTTGGGTATTCATCCTTTCTGGTGGAGGCATAATACTCCACTGTATATATGGACCATATCTTCTTTATCCATTCAGCCATTGAAGGGCATCTTGGTTCTTTCCACAGTTGGCAACTGTGGCCATTGCTGCTATGAACATTGGGGTACAGGTGGCTCTTCTTTTCACTACATCTGTATCTTTGGGGTAAATACCCAGTAGTGCAATTGCAGGGTCATAGGGTAGCTCTATTTTTAGTTTCTTAAGGAATCTCCACACTGTTTTCCAAAGTGGCTGCACCAACTTGCATTCCCACCAACAGTGTAGGAGGGTTCCCCTTTCCCCACACCCTCTCCAACACTTGTTGTTTACTGTCTTGTTAATTTTGGCCATTCTAACTGGTGTAAGGTGGTAACTCAATGTGGTTTTGATTTGAATCTTCCTGATTGCTAATGATGATGAACATTTTTTCATGTGCCTGTTAGACATTTGTATATTTTCTTTGGAGAAGTGTCTGTCATGTCTTCTGCCCATTTTTTGATGTGATTATCTGTTTTGCGTGTGTTGAGTTTGAGGAGTTCTTTATAGATCTTGGATATCATCCCTTTGTCTGTAGTGTCATTTGCGAATACCTTCTCCCATTCCATGGGTTGCCTCTTTATTTTGTTGACTGTTTCCTTTGCTGTGCAGAAGCTTTTGATCTTGATGAAGTCCCAAAAGTTCCTTTTCGCTTTTGTTTCCTTTGCCTTTGGAGACATATCATGAAAGAAGTTCCTGTGGCTGACGTCAAAGAGTTTACTGCCTATGTTCTCCTCTAGGATTTTGATAGATTCCTGCCTCATGTTGAGGTCTTTTATCCATTTCAAATTTATCTTTGTGTACGGTGTAAGAGAATGGTGGAATTTCATTCTTCTACACATAGCTGTCCAATTTTCGCAGCACCATTTATTGAAGAGAACTTTTTCCGCTGTTTATTTTTCCTGCTTTGTTGAAGATTATTTGACCACAGAGTTGCAGGTCCATATCTGGGCTCTCTACTCTGTTCCACTGGTCTATGTGTCTGTTTTTGTGCCAGTACCATGCTGTCTTGGTGATCACAGCTTTGTAGTAAAGCTTGAAATCGGCAACACGATGTCCCCAGTTTTGTTTTTCTTTTTCAACATTTCCTTAGCAATTCAGGGTCTCTTTTGGCTCCATACAAATTTTAGGATTGTTTGTTTCAGCTCCTTGAAAAATGCCAGTGGAATTTTGATTGGGATGGCATTGAAAGTATAGATTGCTCTAGGCAGTATAGGCACTTTAACAATGTTTATTCTTCCGATCCATGAGCATGGAATGGTCTTCCATCTTTTTTGTCTTATTCAATTTCTTTCATGAGTGTTCTGTAGTTCCTCGAGTACAGATCCTTTGATGCTTCGTTTAGGTTTATTCCCAGTTATCTTACGGTTCTTGGTGCTATAGTACATGGAATCGATTCTCTTATTTAGCTTTCTATATTTTCATTGTTAGTGTATAAGAAAGCAACTGATTTCTGTACATTGATTTTGTATCCTGCCACATTACTGAGTTGCTGTATGAGTTCTAGTAGTTTGGGGGTGGAGTCTTTTGGGTTTTCCATATAAAGGATGCCCACTCTCACCACTCTTGTTTGACATAGTACTAGAAGTCCTAGCAACAGCAATCAGACAAAAAAAAGAAATAAAAGGTATTCAAATTGGCAATGAAGAAGTCAAACCCTTGTCTTTTTGTAGATGACATGATCTACAGTACTGTTCAGATCCACTGTTTCCTTATTGGTTCTCTGTAAATCTATCTGTTGTTTAAAGTAGACTATTAAAATGTCTATTACTGTATTACTATTTATTTCCCCTTTTAGCTTTGGTAGTTTCTGCTTTACATATTTAGGTGCTCCAATGTTAGGTGCATAAATATTTACATTCATACCATCTTGATGTCTTAAACACTTTATCATTATATACTGACTTTCTTTGTCTATTTTTACCATTTTAAATTTAAAGTCTATTTTATCTGCTGTAAGTATAGCTACTTTTGGAGTTTTATTTGTTTTGTTAGTGTTTTGTTGTTTGGTTGGTTGGCTTTAATTACCATTAGATTGAAATATTTCTATCAGTTTATGTGTATCTTTAAGGCTAAAAAGAGTCTCTTGTAGGCAGCATGTTGTTGGGTGTGGGCTTTTAATTTTTTTATTAAATCCATTCAGCCATTATATATGTCTTTTGATCGGGGAATTTAATCTGTTTACATTTAAAGTAATTTTTGATAGGCAAGAATTTAGTATTGTCATTTTATTAATTGTTTTCTGGTTATTTTGTAGATCCACTGTTCTTTGTTTTTTATCTTTTTTTTTTTAGTTTTGATGTCTTTAATCAAAGCATTAATATGCTTTGACTTCTTTATCATGTTCTTTTGTATAATTACTATAAGATTTCCCTTTGTGGTTATCATGAGGCTTATATAAAATATATTGAATTTATTTATTATTTCTTTTTTTTTTTTTAAGATTTTATTTATTTATTTGCCAGAGCAGAGAGAGAGCAAGCACAAGCAGGGTGAGTGGCCTACAGAGAGAGAAGCAGGCTCCCTGTTGGGCAGAGATCCTGATGCAGGACTTGATTCCAGGACCCTGGGAACATGACCTGAGCCAAAGGCAGATGCTTACCCAACTGGGTCCCCCAGGCATCCCTATTAAATTTATATTAAATCTATTTTAAACTGATAACAACTTAACTCCAATAGAATTAATATATTTTACACATTTACGTCTTTCCTCCCCCATATTTTAGGTTATTGCTATTACAATTTACAGGTGTTTTCCTTTCATTGTGTAACTAATAACAGATCATTGTATTGATGCTTTTTACCATATTCTTTTTTTAACTTTTAAGCTAGACTTTTGAGTTATGTACCATTATTATCATATTGCATAATCTAACAATGACTATATATTTACCAGTACCAGTGAGGTTTATGCTACTTTTTTGTGTTTTTATTATGTTAATTAGCATTCTTTTACTTCCACTCAAGAACTCTCTTTAGTATTTCTTATAAAGCAGGTCTGGCGGTAATGAACTCCCTTGGCTTTTGTTGTTTGGAAGTCTTTATTCCTCTATTTCTGAAGGACAGCATTGACAATTATTTTCTTTCAATTTTTTTGAATGTCATTCCATTGTCTCCTGGCCTGAAATGTTTGTGTTGAGGAATCTACCTATGGTCTTATCAGGGTTCCCTTATAAGTTCTCTCTTTTTTTCTTGCTGCTCTTAAAATTCATTCTTTGTCTTTGAATTTTGACAATTTACTTATCATGTGTCTCAGTGTAGCCGTATTTAATCCTACCTTTATGTCACCTGTTCATTAATATACTGATACCTGGCTCTACATTCAGTCTCATATTAGAATGTTAGAATCAGTTAATAAGCTTATGTTAATGTTCATCTCTAAATTTTAACAACAAAATAAGGAACATTATGATCATTTTAAAATTACATGATCTTTGATTTCTTTTGGATAATTAAACTTTATTAAACTATATTATTCAGAGGACTAATATTAAAAATTCAGAAAATAAACTCTGAACCCCAGTTTCTTTGGAGTCAGTTTTACATAAAATATATATTAACTATGTCCTCCTTCTGACGATTATAATATCCTGATAGTTATTTTACTCACTAGGTTTTATAGCTCCCTAGTTGGGATATTTCATCAGATTCCCAAATAAAAAGACCAATTATTAAAGACAAACACCTCTTCAAATGTTTACTGCAACTTCACACTTTTAGGAATTAGTAATTGAGAGAACCACAAAACTGAGGATGGGAAATAGTTCAACAGATTGGACCTCAGCCAGATGGTCTGGTAGCAGGTGGTTCCGTTAAGAAGAGGATGTTTGCAAGTGAGAGGTTTAGGTGGGTGTATGTTAGAGCAGACATCAAACTGGAGTTCAGAGAGTTTCAAAGACATATTTTCAAGGTCCAAGGCATCAATCAGAGTTTTTATATTCCATATTATCCATTTATGAAAATGTAAAAAAGTGCTTTAAGCAGATTTAGATCACCTGAAAGTCACTGCATTACTGTGTTGTTGAGTGCTGCCATAGTGTTTTTGTAAGTTCACAGTTCAGTTGGTCCCCAGTAATATATTACAAAATTTACAGTATTTATATCTTAAGTCATTTTAGTCTAAGTGGGATCCAGTTAGAGCACTAACTCTCTTTTGCACACACACACTCCTTTAATCAGTCAGGGGATGTTTTCCAGGCAGTTCTCTTATCTTAAACGTCCTTTTTCCCACTACCTAAGTCCTTAAATCTATATCCCCCACCCTCTGGAATAGCAAAGCTTTCACTGGAAATAAAGGGTAATCAGCCATAGGCATTTGAAGGAAAATGCACAGGATAGTTCTATATTCTGTAGTTCCTGCAGTGCACAAATGCATACAGTAGCAATTAAAAGCCTAAACAAAAAGAAAAAATTAATAGAAACTTGATGAACCTTACTGGAGTCAGTCAGGGCAAAATGTTCATATGCTAAGGCCTGAACTTTGATCAGTGATAGCAAAACTAATAACTTTTGTTGGCATAAGAGGATTCACACTAGGAAGTAATCAGACTAGCATGGACCATCATGTGAGGACAGATACCCAAAGTATGGTTTGCTGATACAGAACCAGGAAATAAGAGAAGAGGAGGTCTAGGCATAAAAGAAGGCAAAGGCACTATCCTAAACTCCCTAAGCAATCAGTACCTAGTGAGAGAGGCAGGAATGTCACACTGTACTTATGTGTGTGTGTGTGTATGTACCTACACAAATATACCCATTTGTAAATACTGTGTATATATGCATATATATTTAATTTACTATATGTAGTCATGCTTAATTTAACTAATTGCAAATTCTATATAGTTCACTCCATTTTGTATTTTTAATTTTTCTCTGTTAACCCTTTTGCTTACTCATAAAGTTTGAAGATAAAAGAAACGCTTCTGTATTATTATTTAGAGCTTCTACTAACCTAACCAAGAATTGTGTATTATCTTTGTGATGGAGCAGGTAAACACATTCCTTTAAAAAGATACCAAAGTAGTGGCTGGGTGGTCCAGTTGGTTAACTGTCCAACTCTTGATCTCAGCTCCAGTCTTCATCTTAGGGTCATGATTTCAAAACTAACATTGGGCTCCACACTGGGTGTGGAACCTATTTAAAATAAATGATAGATAGATAGATAGATAGATAGATAGATAGATATTAGAAAAGGGGCAACTTCTGTTTGAGTAGGGTGACCTCTTACAATTTCATGAAGGACTGGGTATAATGTGTGTCACATTAAACACATTTGGTACATACTTAATGATTAAATGAATACATACATGGATGAATGATAATCCTAAATAGGACTTTTAGTGACCCCTTTGGGTTTATATACAATCTACTGTCAACATCTCTTACTGTGGGGAGGGTATGTGCTATGGTGAGTGCTGTGAAGTGTGTAAACCTGGCGATTCACAGACCTGTACCCCTGGGGATAAAAATTCATTATATGTTTATTAAAATTTTTTAAAAAAATAAAAAAATATATCTTACTGGAAGGTGATACCACCATTCTATGTATAAGGTGGTGAAAAGTAAAGCGAAGATTTTCCTGAGCCTAGTGGGTTGGTCCAGTGGTAGAAGTATTAGGAATGCCAACTTCCTAAGTAGTTTTATCAGCCTGCTTCCTGCCAAGAGAATTTTGGGAGGCCCAGGAGCCTCCTTTCATTTCATACTCGCTCTGTCCCTTTCAGTTAAGCTGGCAGTGTTTCTGAAGAATTGTCACAAGAACCAAGTGAGCCTTTGCAGATTTTATGAGGATTCACTCCATTAGACAAAAGCCACATACCCACAGGTCTTTCTGAGATAATCCTTTCTCTCTCTCTTGGTTTTCTATTGAGATGGCTGAGAGAAATTGCCCTTAAACTTCCCAGAGGCTTTCTAGTTTGAGATCTAAGAGAAACACCCTTAATCCCCCAGAAAGGTCTTTTACATGACTGAATCTCTGACCCTCTGATCTTTTCAAGGCTGTAAAAGGATTGTATATTCACACTTTCAGCCTTTTCTCTATGGCATGATGGTGGCAATAATCTCTTAACTCTGGAGTCTTTTGCCATTTACATAAATTGAGAATTTTCCCAAAGCATCAAATCTCTCCTTGTTACTGTAAGCAGCAAAAAAATCCTAGTGACACCTTCAACACTTCAGAAATCTTTGCTCATCACATATGAAGTTCATTACTCAGGAATGTTTTCCACCTAACTGCAGTGCAGAATTAATTCCTTAGGCTTCTTGTCACCACATAACAATGATCCTTTCTCCAGTTTTGAAGAATATGTTCATCACTTCTTTCTAAGACTCAGAAGCCACATCTTTACTAAATCAGTTCAAGGCATTCTAGACTTTTTTCTATCATGTCCCTAAAATTCTTCCTACTTCTTCTCACTTCCTAATTCCCTTCCACATTTTCAGGTATTTGTTATGGCAACAATTCACTTCTAGATACCAAAAACTGTACCAGTTTTTTAACTGCTGTGTAACATTTACCACAAATTTAGCAGCTTAGACTAAACTTACTTATGAACTCAGACTCCTTTAAGTCAGAAGTCCAGCATGGTGTCCTTGAACTCTTTGCCCATCCATGGTATCACAAGAACGAAATCAAGGTGCTGACAAAACTGAGTTCTCACCTGGAAGCTTCAGAGGAAAATGTTTCCAAGCTCATTCTTGCTTTTGGCAGAATTCAGTTCCTCACAGTTGTAGGACTATAGGTTACAGGTTCCCATTTCCCTTCTGGCTGTCAGCCAGGGCCACTCTCCGCTGCTAGAGTTTACCCACATTCCCTGCCATGTGACCTCCTCAATCTTCAAGCCAAAATATTTAGTCATGTCCTTGTCATGCTTTAAATCTCTGATGACCCCTCTTGTGACAAGCCAAAGAAAACTCTGTACTTTTAAAGAGCTCATGTGACTAGATCAAGTCCTTCCGGGCAATCTCCCTTTCTCAAGGTTGTCTGTGCCATATAATATAACCTAACCCATGGAAGTTAGAATCCTGGTGATTATATAGGATATGTATCCCAGGAGGGCAGGAAATCTTGGAGCCTATCTTAGAAGCCTGCTTATCAGAGGTGTGATTCATTGGCCCCTTTCAGTCCCAACAATCCTAAAGTAGAGTTTATAGTCTGGGAATTTATTTTTTATCATTCTTCAGTGTCTATCTACCCAGCCCCCTACTCTTAGCTTTTTATATCAGTATATTATTAGATTAAGAAACAATGGGGAGGGAATTTCATGATAAATTGTTCTCAAAGAATGCACAGATTCCCATACTGAGAGAATAGCTTTGATTTGAATTGAGAAGACACCCTCCAAAGAGCAGAGCTTCTTAAATCTCCTAGGAAGCAGTACTGGCCTAGCCCTTTAGTCTGCATTCTGTTTATGATAACCTACTCTCTTTTATTTTAGACTGTTTTTGCTGTCTCTCGGTTATCTGTAGGATGAATGTAATTCTGAGTATTTGCCAAATCACCTGAGGTCAAGGGGGACCACGTAAATGCCAAGGTTCTACCGATGCCTGGGTCTATTGATATTTACTGATATGATGTCCCTTGAGGCTGAGAGATCACAAAATGATAGATTTCTCCCCAGAAACATCTCAGAGGTAAGGCTGAAGGTCACATGGATGGTGGGCCATGGCTGTTGAAGTTATTCTGACTTTCCTGATAGTGCTTCCCATCCTTCAACAGTACAATGTGGGGGCTTCGGTGCTGGATTAGGAACCAGTAAAATTGGGAGAGAAATGTAACATGCTAGAGCAAGGAAGGAATCTGTCTCCTTTCAATATGAGCCTTGCTTGAAATCTCTATTTTTGCAGTGAGGCTGAAACTATCCTTGCTTTGATCCCATAGAACTTCAGGCATGAAACAGTAAAAAAACCTCCTAAAATGCTGTGATGCAGAGTAGTTTTTATGTTATTCAAGCCATCCAAAATGCTATATCTAGTGAAAGGGTGGTACTGGGGCCAATATTACATATCAGGCATTTTAAGGTTCACCTAGCACAGTAATTTTGTTTCTTACAATAGCTCCTAGGGATAGTTTATGGAAAGACATTATTCTTTGATTTTTATCATGACAATAATTTCAAAAGTGAAGAGATGTTTCTGAAATGTTACCATTATCACCTAACAGCCTAGGAATAACAACTTACTTTGAATCTTGAGATAAAACTGAAAATGAAATGTGCATGTTATGAAATGAAAAATGAAAATTGTGCATGTTATGTTCAACTCAAGTTTTAAAGCACAGAAGAAAAAGTAATCTAATAATTTAAAGGTCAATTTGAAAAGAGTTGGGTATCTACCAGGGTAAACTTTGGAATACAAATTAAAAATGTTATTCCAGCAAAAAGACAGTGTCATTCCCTAAAAGACAAGTTGCTGAGAAGAAGAATTAGGAAAAAAGATGATCTGTTATTCGGAAATCCTCAGGTCGGGTATTATACATGGAATAGTTTTTCTACCTCTATGGCTGCTAGCTTATGAGAAGAGAAATCCAGGCAGGTGAAACAGTAGATGAGGAAAACCAGAGCACCAGCTAACAAAGCAATCAGTCTCAAGTCAGGGGGAGCTTCTGATTTGAGAAACTATAGGAGGGTTTCTGCCAAAACAGTAAAGAACTAAAATTTGTCTTTAGCATAGAAAATAGAACAATGAGAGTCTGGATTCATAGTATATATAAAGGTAGCCAGAACTTTGGTCAGTTTGTCTGAGGGGACATAGAAATCTCCTTTCCTGCTTTAAACACATAGAAATTTTGGACAAACTATAACACAACTGCACACAAACACACACAAATGCCCCAGTGCTGAAGATAAAGATGGAACTCAAAGTCAGAGCAGTAAGAGGGCCAGAGCCAAATGGCTCTTGTACAGAACTAGGCCTGAGACAGGCCTGAGGAGCTGGTGGCTGGGTCTTTAACAGTAGCTATGAGACTTGTGTGCATGGGAGCTGGAATCATGCCACTTAAGAAGAGCAAGAAGTCCTGTAGGACTTGTCCATGCACACAATGAGACACACCAAGACTACTCCCCAGAAAAGTGATAAGGGGGCTAGCTTTCTGGTTAGGACCAGAGAAGGAGAAGGGTCATCAGAGGAAGCCAGGCTGGTGCTGTGTATGAATGCTAAGTTAGCACTGTCTGCAATCTCACAGCACAGGTCCCAAATCTCACACAATACATACACTAGTCCTGGGCCAGTAAAATGTACAGGGTCCGAAGCAGAAGTGATCAAGAACTCAAAAGATGCTCTCACTATCAGGTCATGGTTCATAAAGGAAAGCACAGTTTGCAAAGGAGAAAAGTTTAATAACTTTGATTACTTGATCATTTTAAATTTCCATTGAACCATAGACACTATAGACCAAATTTAAAGGCAGATGACCAATGAAAGAAAATATAACTGACAAAAAGAAATAGCATCCAGAATTTATAAATAACTTCTACAGATTAATAAAGAAAGACAAGACAAACAAAAAGTACTAATAAGCAATTTACAGAGGCAGAAAATGTCCCAATAAACATGAGATTTTTCAATTTCACTTGTGAAGATTGAAGGAGAACCTGATTTAAAACACTGACATACTGTTCACATTCATCCGATTGGTGAAAGTCAAAAAGAAGATTTAAATTATCTTATAAACTAAAAAAAATGTTATAAAATTAAAAGCATAAAAATCCTACCACACAGTAATTCTCCTCCTTGGTGTAGAGAGAGCTGTGCACACACAACCCAGTCAACATGTGCAAGGTGGCTATGCCAGCACGGTTGCAAGAACAAAATTTCAGAACCATAAATGTCAACCACTAAGAGAAGGGATGAAAGGCAGCTTTGTTCTCTGTTGAAACAGTATATCACAGTGGAAAGGGGTGAACTCCACCTCTGTTTTTTAATATAGCTGTATCTCAAAAGTTAAGGCTAGGGGCGCCTGGGTGGCTCAGTGAGTTAAAGCCTCTGCCTTCAGCTCAGGTCATGATCCCAGGGCCTGGAATCGAGTCCCGCATCGGGCTCTCTGCTCAGCAGGGAGCCTGCTTCCTCCTCTCTCTCTCTGCCTGCCTCTCTGCCTACTGGTGATCTCTGTCTGTCAAATAAATAAATAAAATCTTTTAAAAAAAAAAGTTAAGGTTAAATGAAGAAGTACATGCCACAGAATGATACAGTCCGAAAGTATTCAGGAAAAAAATTTAAAAGTCACAATTACATATTAAAGGATGTTAAAAGCAGGGTTCCTGGGTGGCTCAGTCGGTAAAGTGTCTGCCTTCTGCTCAGGTCATGATCCCAGCCCCACATCAGGCTTCCTGCTCAGCAGGGACCTGTTTTTCCCTCTCCCTCTGTCACTCCTCCTGCTTGTGCTCTCTCGCTCTGTCAAATCAATATATAAAATCTTTAAAAAAAATGTTAAAAGCAATTGATGGCCTGTAAAGATAGAAATAAAATTTATGATTGAGATTGGCTTTGAGGAAGTAAGAAGGAAAATGGTACTGAGTACATCCTCAAGAGAGGACTTCAACTCTATCTGTAAAATAAAATAAATCTATAAAAGAATAAAAAACCTTAACAGTTTCAATGCTAGGTGATGAGTACTAATGTGTTTGTTTACACCACAAAAATTGATAAAATAAACAAAAACATCTAAATAAATATCCCAGAGACATGTTTAAAATCCCATCTCAAATTCACTTTTTTCCTTTCATGGAATATCAGCAATCATTTTGAAGCTGTTAATAAGTGTTGTGATTAATTTTTTGAAAACTGGGAAGTAAATGTTTGCTCAAAAGTAGAGTGATGAATTCGTGTCAGCAAATGAAAAACAAACAATCTAACAAATAATAAGTCAGGAAGTAAATTCTTTAAAGGGCCTTCTGGTGTGCCATAAGCTGCTCTGACCTTGGTACAATATATTTTACCAGCAAAGACCTCTTTCGACAGTTGGCTGCTACACTGCAGTCAACCAAAATGTTACCCTGGTATCCTCTTGTCTTTGCATGTCCCTGCTTAGAACAAGACTTACCAAGTCATAAACCCTGATTTTTCTTTCCCTACGGCATTTCTTCTAATCACAAGTACCTGTGCTCATGCAGGTTAATAAAGTGGACTCTCCTCCATATCCACAAATTTTGAAGCTTAAATGAACTGAAGCAAGACTCCACTAGAACCTTATGAATCTTTCTAAGAACTGACTATGATGATTCCATGTCAAACACCAAGATCAATCAAAACTCAGATAACTAAACATTCATTCACACATTCGCAGAAATAGTAGATTTCATACTTTCGTTTTCTTCTCTGCTCTTTGTAACAATTCCTTCTCCTTCCAAAGCTTCTCTTTCTCCTTCTCCTTTTCTCTTCTTCTGGCAGAAATTTCCATTTCCAGTCTTGCTACCTCTTCCTGGTGGGCTCGCCATTGAAGAACCTGAAATAAATGGAAGTTCATTCCAATAACTATACCCAGTCAAGTGATTTTACAGAGGTTTTATAAGACTATGTTCTATATCAAGCAGGTGTCAAAGCTTTTCAAATACACATTAAAATTCTGTGTGTGACGTGTGCATGATGGGTATGTAAGATATGTGTGTGTGTGTGTGTGTGTGTGTGTGTTAAAAAGAGAAAGCAACTTTAAAATCATCTCATTCAGGGATTCTTCACTTAGATTCATGGACTAAGATCCTAAAGAATCTGTGAATTGACTTCAAAGAATCTATGAATTCTCATAAATAGTACATATAAATTTCTCTATTTTTGCACAGGTTTGTTTTTCTGAAATGACAGTTCAAGTTTCTAATCAGTTTTCAAAAACTCTCAAATGATCCTACGATCCTAAAAGTTTAAGAGCCACTGATAGATTTCATCCTTATTTTATAAGTGAGGAAAATGAGCCTGATTGAAGGTGAAAAAAATTTTAAGACATTTAGAAGAACTTTCTGGGTATTGATTGGTATTATTGGTAGAAGCATAATTGGTACTGCACTTCTAAAGGACACTGGACAATATGTAAATAAATATGTATCACAATGTAAAATATGCATAGCCTTTGACCCACAACCACATTTTGGGGAAGTTATTCAAAGAAGACAATCAGTTGGATAAGTGCACAAAAATGTACCCACAGGAGTGTTCCCTGTGGTGCTGCTTAAGCCGAAAAATTAGAAAGAGTCTAATTGATTCCATGTCAAACACCAAAATCAATCAAAACTCAGACAACTTAACATTCATTCACGCATTCACAGCAACAGGATGTCTGGCAACAGGAGGTGTCTTAAATTAATTCTGATACATCATGCAATGACCACCATTGAAAAAGAATGGTCTATACCTATATTCATTGACATAAAAATGTCCACAACATATTATTAGATGCAAAAAAGCAGGTGCAAAACTACATTAGTAGTATGATCTCAACATAAAATATCATCTATGTATCGCTATATACTTTACTCTTAGGACTGCCTTTGCTGCATCCCAAAGATTTTGAGCAGTTGTGTTTTCATTTTTTTTTTTTGTTTCCATGAATTTTTTAAATTCTTCTTTAATTTCCTGGTTGACCCATTCATTCTTTAGTAGGATGCTCTTTAGCCTCCATGCATTTGAGTTCCTTCCAACTTTCTCTTGTAGTTGAGTTCTAGTTTCAAAGCACTATGGTCTGAAATATGCAGGGAATGATCCCAATCTTTGGTACTGGTTGAGACCTGACTTGTGACCCAGGAGAATATGGAGAATGTTCCATGTGCACTAGAGAATAATGTGTATTCTGTTGTTTGGGATGGAATGTTCTGAATATATCTGTGATGTCCATCTGGTCCGGTATGTCATCTAAAGTCTTTATTCCTTGTTGATCCTTTCCTTAAATGATCTGCCCATTCAGTGAGGAGGGTGTTAAAGTCCCCTATATTATTGTATTATTCTTTATGTGTTTCTTTGATTTTGTTATTAATGCTGCTCCCATGTTAGGGGTATAGATATTTACAATTGTTTGATCTTCTTGTTGTACAGATCCTTTAACTAGGATATAGTGTCCTTCCTCATCTCTTTTTATAGTCTTTGGTTTAAAAATCTAATTTATCTGATATAAAGATTGCTACCCCAGGTTTCTTTTGATGTCTGTTAGCATGGTAAATTGTTTTCCACCCCCTCACTATAAATCTGGAGGTGTCTTTGAGTATAAAATGAGTCTCTTGCAGACAGAATATCAATGGGTCTTTTTTTAAAATCCATTCTAATATCCTGTGTCTTTTGATTGAGGCATTTGGCCCATTTACATTCAGGGTAACTATCGAAAGATATGAATTTAGTGCCATTGTATTGCCTGTGATCTGCTCGGTTTTGGTCTCAGTAGCTTTTGTTCCCAGAATGCTTTCCATACAGCTTTGGAGGATGAGAATGAAGAAGGTGGCCTCCCAATCTCTGACCCCAGAGGAGCTGAGAGTTCGGGGACCCCCCTCTTCAGTGAGCCCTCAGAGAAAAGCAGTCAATCATGCCTATCTCTTTGGTCTCAGGCTGCACTCTGAACTCACCTGGCCTGTGACCGAGCATTTCTATCTCTGGCACATGGCCCATTTGGAGTCTCCAAACCTAGCAGATTCTTACAGCATGCTTCTGTGCCACTCCAGAGCTGCTGTTTGTTGGGTCTCTGCTTGAAAAGTAGTGGCCAACTGTCCTGGAGATCACAGTTTATGGCAACCCTGAGCTGAGAGCCCACTCCATGGCTCTGTCTCTGCAGCCAGCTTCCCCACTCTGATACCTGGAAGTTCTGCCACACTCAGGCACCCCTGGTCTTTCTGTGACTCTGAGGATCCTGAGACCAGACTGCAAGGATTCCACTCCCCTGCTTAGCCACTGGAGCGATGTCCCTCCATAAAGCAGACTTCTAAAAGTTCTGATTTTGTGCTCTGCTGCTCAATTATTTGCCGGGAGCTGGCCCCACCCCCTGTAGTCTATCGTCCCATATATCATCTCAGATTCTCTTCTCTGCAAGTCCTACCTTCCAGAAAATGGTCTCTTTTCTGTCCACAGAATTGCTGCTATTTTTTTTTTTTAATCTCCTATTGAGTTTGTAGGTGTTCAGAATGGTTTGATGATCTAGCTGAATTCCTGGGACCAGATGAAATTTAGGTCTCCTTCTCCTCTGCCATCTTGCTCCTCCCCCACTCATCTATGTATCTATACCTAGAAAAAGACTTAGAAGGAGGTTTACCAAAATAATGATACTGGTTATCTCTGAATAGCATCATTTCATGAAATTCAAAAAAATTATTCTTTAAGCCTTTCTGTGATGAGTGACATTTTTACAATAAATATGTGTGATTCTTTATAGGCAGCAAACCAATGAAACTAACAAAATAGAAACAAACATTTACATGTTCTACATACACTAAGAAAATTAAGAAAGCAGAAAGAAGGAAGATGACGATTCAGAATTCTTTTCAGAAAAGGAAGGAACTAGCATTTCCAATTGAATACCTCATATGTTGTGTTTGATATAAGGATGACTCATTATGGTAATACGTAAAATGAGAATAGAACAAATAAAATGTCCTAAAATATAATGAATTAAAGTGGCTAAATAGTTAAGCTCTTTGTGCACTTTCATTATTCTAAGTTTGTTTTCTAAAAATATACTTTGCCTTATTTATCAAAATAACCAAGGAGGGGTGACTGGGAGGCTCATTTGGTTAAGTGCCCAACTCTGGATTTCAGTTCAGGTCATAGTCTCATGGTTGTGAGAGGAGCCCTGGCAGGAGGGAAGTCCATGCTCAGTAGGGAGTCTGCTTTTCTCCCCCACACCTGGCTCCTTCTCTTTCTCACATATGCTTTCTCTCTAACATAAATTAATAGATTCCCCCCCCCAAAAAAAAAAAAAACAAGGAAATTCAGACTCTTGGTTTTCAGACACACCTAGGTTTCCCCATCTGCTGCTTGCCCTAGTCCTTATATTTACCATCTCTTTTGGAAGCCCATTCCTAGAATAAGATCACATGTCTTCTGTCCTGATCTCCCACTCCCAAGCCATTCCTTCCTGTAAACCATCTTCCATCTGTAACATACTGTATTAAAATTAAGTGTCTTGTGAAATGTTGCTAGTGATGGTTGTACATCATGTTGACCCTGTTGACCATCTCTTCCCAATTAAAGTTCTTTCCTTCCTGACCCACAACAATATTCTCTCTGCTTCTCCACTAATGTATACTACTCTTCTTTTCCTGTTCTGTCCATCCTCCACTCTCAACTCTCTTGCTATCTTTTTTTTTTTTTTTTTTTTTTTTTGGAGAAAGCTAGAGAGTATGAGTGGTGGTGGTGGTGGGGAGTGATGGCAGAGGGAGGGAATCTCAAGCAGACTCCATGCTGAGGATGGAGCCTGACCTGGGGCTCAATCTAATGACCTCAAGATCATGACCTGAGTCAAAATCATGAGTCCAATGCTTCACAGACTGAGCCACCCAGGTGCTCCTATTGCTAGTCTTTTTCTATGAACTCAGCCTCTCTATGCTTGTTATGTGTGTCTCCTGTGAGTTAACCTATCACTTCTCTGTGTGTATGACTAAAGTGTACAATATCAGTTTTGTCTTTTTGTCTGCAATTCTATCCTAACAAATGTTTCAGGTCTTTACTATTTGCACGTCTACTCAAAATACAATATTTTCAAAATTAAACTCAACATCTTTAACTTTGCCACAGCCTCACAAGCCCTGTGAACCTGCCTCTTTTTTCAAACATCCTGGTTTGTTCTGTGGAACCACAAATATCGCTATAGTTTGTATTTTTTATTACTGTGTACACCTATCAAAACAACTAATTCTTTACATTTTACATCTGATTTGGGCAATCTTACATTTCTTAAGATCAGATGAGTTTTACTTATGACAAATCAATTTCTAAAGTACTGAATTTTCCTAGGCCACTTTGCTGTAGTTTCCTTGTTCACCCAAAGTGTATATGCCAAATATATTGAGAAAAATGCCAGAGTTCATGGGGTGATGCCAATTTATCGCAATAGGACCTAAGTAATTTAATTTTCTTACTCAAAATCAATGCTTCATTTTAATTTAACTAATGTGTAATCTCTACATACATTTTTTTCTTCCTGTGCCTTTCCATATGTGACCATTCTTGTTCTTAGCCTCGTGGTTTGGTCCAAACTGTTCTCCCATCTGAAACACCCTCCATTTCCCCCTATTTCATTGAATGCTTCTTGGCCCAGTACGTGTTCCACTTCTTCCATGAAATATTCTTCAACCCGTAATCATTTCTCTTTTCTTATTTCACTTGCCATATCAGAAGTGTTCTCTAATCATTTTGAGCATAATCTTTAATTTTTATTTACAGAAGGGTCCATGATTCATACGTATTTTGTCTTCCTCTTATACCGTCTAGCAGAGTACTAGCACATCATAGAGGCCCAATAATTACCTTCTATTTAATTTACCAAAACAAACCTTTTTAGACAAAACCTAATAAATGAAGAAGAAATAAATGTATTAGAATATACCATTTTGTAACAGCTAATGAAATCATAAATCCTTGTTTATGATCACAAATGACTACTAAATACTTCATGTTAATAGCAGATGGGAAACTTTATAATAGAAGAATCAGGCTGGTAACAGCTGAACACACTGAACAAAGTTAACATCACAGAGAAACAAGCAGATATTTTGGTCTCCTGATGGAAATATACAACATTCCTATGAAGTATTTTTGCCAAAAAATAAAAATGAATATCATCAACTCACTAGACCTATCTATTATGTTATGGAAAATTCAACTAATGGAGAAATAGTTATATGAGGATATCATCAACAAAACTGAAATTTGAAAAACATTAAAGGACTTTAACAAATTATAAGAAAAAAGGAAGGAGAACTATTGATAAAGGGATTTAAGAAATATAGTAATCAAATGCAATGTATAGATATTTGGTTTTGATTTGAATAAACTAAATGTAAAAATCATAAAACAAAAATATTTGGGTATTGATTAGTTGATACTATTAAGGAAATATTGTTGAAGCTTTTAGGTATGATTATAACATAGTTCTGGTTTTTAATTTTAATTTTTTTAAAGAGTTATCCATTTATTTGAGAGAGAGAGAGAGAGAGAAGGGAGAGGAGTAAAGGGAGAGGGCAAATAAAAGAAGCAGATTCCTTGCTGAGCAAAGAGTCTGATGGGGAACCCAACCCCACAACCCCAATATCACAACCTAAACTGAAATCAAGAGTCACTCAACTGACTGAGCACCCCTAGGTATGCTTTTTTAAAGAGTCTTTTTAATTTTAGAGATATATACTGAAATACTAACAGATCTAATGGTATGATGTCTGGGGGTTTGCTCACTTTTACCCAATGCTCATGGGTATCAGTATAGATAAGACCAATTTGACTAATGATTTGATAATTGTTGCCATTGAGTGATAATAGACTTGTATATGTTTAAATTTTTCCAAAATTTAAAATTCTAAAAATTCTGTAAAAATAAATTCTGTAAAATAAATTCTGTAAAAATAGAGAAACCATAAAATATAATGTATATCCAAAGAGCTTTATATAATAAAATACTGTAGTCTCAAGGTTCTCAGACAGTAGAAAGGGAGATTTGAGGCACACTGAAGTAATGAAAAGAAAAGTAGCATAAATTTAGCCTTTCTGAGTACTAAGACTACTAGTTTTATAAATTTCAATAGAAAGAAGCTTGGGTTTTAGAACTACTCTTCTCACCTTTTAAGACTAACATGGGAATAGGGGCGCCTGGGTGGCTCAGTGGTTTAAGGCCTCTGCCTTTGGCTCATGATCCCAGGGTCCTGGGATCGAGCCCTGTATCGGGCTCTCTGCTCGGCAGGGAGCCTGATTCTCTCTCTCTCTCTCTCTCTCTCTCTCTCTGCCTGCCTCGCTGCCTACTTGTGATCTCTGTCAAATAAATAAATAAAATCTTTAAAAAAAAAGACTAACACAAGAATTATAATGTGATTATATGTGATGCATAAGACTTAAAGAAGCCAATGCATAAGCAAATATCTATAATTGGAGAAGATGTCTGTTTCCAAAAGCAAGTATAGCAAAATAATAATAATAATAATAATAATAACAACAACAACAACAACCAGACCAATAAAACTGGAACAACACACTTCATCCACCAATTTAGTCAATTTACCCCTCTTTGTATTTGCAAGTCTAAATGATGTTTCTCCTGTTCTCCAGAGAAAAAAAGATTATGGCAATTTGCTATTTTTTTAAGTTTTCTTAGCTGGTTAAGTTTATATTAAATCCACATAAGTAAGAACTGTTTGAGAGGCTATGGTAAGTTTTGAAATGGGACAAACACACTGAAAAATCATGAAACAAACTGAAGTTCAGCAATCAAAAGCCAATGGGTTAAGATGTCAAATAACACACATATACATGAAATTCTGGGGAAAAGACTCTCAAGCAAGTCAGCATCAACCTTTAGAAACTAAATTGCTGCACCTAATATTGGAATTATGAAAATGATTAGGGACCCCTAGAGGTCTGCTTGAAATCAATAACTTACAATATCATCTGTAATTATAACCATACTCAAAAAAAAAAAGGTAAAGAATAAAGGAGAGAAGATTGTTGAAGGTAGCATTATATCCTAAGTAGTTAGAGTTGTGAGATCTTGACAAGGAACAGGCTCTGCAGTAATCAGTTTCCAGGCAGTAAGGTAAACAGGACTTTTCAGAATGCACAATGGACACGGTGAATAATCTGGTGGCAAACGGGTGCCATTGAAAAAAAAAAAATCCTTATCCAATGGATTCCCAGAGGCAGTCAAGGGATTTGGATGGCTCCCATGTGGAGAGAATGACAACCAATTATGGTGTTTTTCAGACGCCCAAGAATAAGAAAGCTGGCAGGTGGGCAAAGGAATCAATATTATTACAACAAGCTAAAATATAGAAGACTCTTGAGTGAACAGTGAGCAAAAGGAAGAATAGCCCAGAAGAACATTTTAGTGGTTTGCTAATTATATAGCTTTAAACAGAGCATGTGAGCATAACTGTGCAACAATAATAACCACGAAAGAACATTACCACCGTGGCAGTCAGGGGCATGTTAGAAGGAGAGCATTATTTAGATTATTAACTACAGATTATTTTCCCAGGTCTTTAGTTAATATTTTAATATTCCTGCAAAGGTACAGGTACAGTCTGAATGAAACCTTAACCCAACAAAGAACAAATGGAGTTTAAAATATGTACATCTACTGCAAATAATAAATTAAGGGTTTAAAATGAAAATGGTTAGGGGTGCCTGGGTGGCTCAGTGGGTTAACGCCCCTGCCTTTGGCTCAGGTCATGATCCCAGGGTCCTGGGATCCAGCCCCGCATCGGGCTCTCTGCTCAGCAGGGAGCCTGCTTCCTCCTCTCTCTGTCTCTGCCTGCCTCTCTGCCTACTTGTCTGTCAAATAAATAAATAAAATCTTTAAAAATAAATAAATAAAATGAAAATGGTTAGTAGCATTATATGTATTCTTTGCTCTTAATGTAAAAGTAAAATTGTTCAAGTGAAATTAATAAATACACATATTCTCAGAGTAAATAAAGTACTAGAAAGGATGAATGGTTAAAGAAGATATGGTCCATATATACAATGCCTCCATCAGAAAGGATGAATACCCAACTTTTGTATCAACTTGGACGGGACTGGAAGAGATTATGCTGAGTGAATTAAGTCAAGCAGAGAGAGTCAATTATCCTATGGTTTCATTTACTTGTGGAGCATAAGGAATAACACGGAGGACATTGGGAGATGGAGAGGAGAAAGGAGTTGGGGGAAAATGGAGGGGGAGACAAACCAGGAGAGACTGTGGACTCTGAGAAACAAACTGAGGGTTTTGGAGCGGGGGGATGGGAGGTTGGGTGAGCCTGGTGATGGGTATTATGGAGGGCACGTATTGCATGGAGCACTGCGTGTGGTGCATAGACAATGAATTCTGGAACACTGAAAAGAAATTTAAAAAAAATAATTTTTTTAAAAGCACATCAAAACTTCAAAGGTAATAGTGGAAATTAATATCAAGGTAAAAACAGTAACATAATTTTACAGCAAAGTTGAAGGCCTTGAAAAAATTCTACAAGTGGCAATGTGGAATGAAGGAAACAAATAATGAACTGTTGGTCAGAACATCTGCTTTTTTGTCTTATCTCTGCCACTAGCCAATAATATTGTTACTTTGAGCAAATGGCTAACCCAGTCTTCTAGTGTGTTAAAGGGGAGGACTGGATCAGATGACTTCCATGATTTCTTTAAGTTATATTATCCTGATTCTATTTTACATTTTCGTTATATGGAGAGATCGCAATATATGACACCTGCAATTTTTTTCTGCAAGCAAAATGAACGGCAATGAGAAACATCAGTATTTTATAGGCCTGTTAAATAATAATAGACAAATATTAATATAGAATTCTATCATCCATATTTATGGAAACATTGTGTCATGTGTGTTGTCTTATACAGGAAAATTTCTGTCTGGCCACTAAATATAACCGGCAACAACAAAATATTAAAAACTGCCATTTATGAGGGCTTATTGTGTGCCAGGCCCATGCTTTATAATAAAAAGGCACTGAACTCATGGTATGATGTAATCTTTGAAACAAGCAACTTATCTTCTTCACACTTCATCTGGCTAACTTCTACTTACCCTTATTCATGTCTGAGCTTAGAAATCATTTGCTCCAGGAAGCTTTCCCTAATTTACCATGTACATGCTAGGTGTCTCTTCTCCATTTCCCTAGCACATTGTCCCACTCTTCTGTTACAACATGCATAAAACCATTTACCTGTACTTCCAACTTGGCTATAAACTTCTTAAGGTCAGGGACCAAATATGTTTTATCTATAACCTCTCTACAGAGCCTATCATGGCATCTGGTACTTAAAAAGAGTTCAAGAAATACTTGGGATATGCACAAATAAGGCTCTGAGACTATGCTTGGCAGTTAAATTGACAACATTTCCCATTCCCCACACTGGACTAATCTTTAGAAAGAAAAGGTAACCATGCTCAACTACACACACACACACACACACACACACACACACACACACCCCTACCACACATGCTACCATTTTCTGACTCCCCCACAGGAGACTTTCAATTCTTGATTTCCCCAGTCCTAGTTGTTTCCATGCCTCCACAGCTCCATCTCTGCTTGCCTGATGGGAAAATATTCAGAAAACCTTGTCAGGATTTCCAATGACTAGTTCACATTTCTAGCAATGAGAAGACATGTGTTAAAAAGTGGTAAGCTCTCTGCCTTCCCCTTCAATATTCCTATAAGTTTCTAGATTCAGTTCAGCTGAGTAAACTTCAAATTTTCATTTTATTAAATTCTAATCTGATAGTTTCATTAAGTTATTTCCAATTGTCCCACTATTTTTCAAAATTACCTAAGCTTTTTAATCTCATGGGTTCCATTCGTGTTTAAATTTACTCATGACATAGAGTACCTGTGATTTTGCGTATGTTATTAAAGCCTTCCATTCTCTCCTTGGCATTTTTACTTAGCAGAAAGACTTGTTTTTTTCTTTTGGTTTCACAACTGCCCCCTTGGTTTCTTGGGTTATTTCACAGTGTATTTTTTATCACCTCACTTTGATAACCACTTTCCATTTTCCATGGCTTATTATTAGTCTTTTGCAGAATCTCAAAGATTATTTACCATTATTTTGACTGTTTCATGTCCTTTACTTTTCAAATACTTGCAAAGTTTCATTTAATTGGGTCCTACAGGGTCTTAACTTTAGTGTAAAACAAAACTTGTGGAGAAGGAAACAAACTAAATGTCAATAAGCAGAAAACTATCAGTCAGTTTTATGTATGAGGCTGACAAAGCCAAACTGTATATTATTGTCAGAAAATGGGGCTAACAGTCAGGAAATCACTTGCCTGCTGGCTATGAGATCCAGGGAAATCACTTCTTATTTCTGGGCCTCAAATCCTCACTGAAAAAATGAAGAAGACTAGTTCACTTTTTCAAAATAGTACCACAACTCATTAGTAGATAATGAAATTGATTTTGTGGATGGGAACTCGTGTTTCTTACAAAAGAAAACAGAACAGAAAATATCAGAGTGTATCTCATATTATTATAGTAACACTGTTTCAATAAATTTTTGTTTCCATTTGTTTCCATTTGTGTGTGTGTGTGTGCGTGAAAGAGAGAGAGAGAGAGAAAGAGATGTAAAATACATTTCTCATTGTAGGCTATGGTCAAAGAAGCTTGAAAAATACAGTACGAAGTTCTCTATAATCCCTTCCAATGCTAAAATTCTATGACTCTGTAATATAAAGACAAGAGCTATTGTGTTGCCATCATTAAGCCACAGCCCTTATTCCTTCTGCAATCAACCCAGAAGCATAATATATATATGAGAAAACCCAGGTTTTGCAATAATAAACCAGAACTTGAGTCCTACTAATTTATTAATGGCATTCTCTGGGGTCCATTGCTTAACCACCTAGAACTAGACTAATGTAAAATGGGACAGCAGTGATGCATGCCTTACAGGGTTTCTGTGTAAACACCATCAACTTGTACAAGCCAGAAACTCAAGAATCATTCTGCTTGTCCCTGGCACTCCATTTATAATCAATGGCTAAGTCCTGCTGACTATACCTTTGACTATCTCTTAGACCCCATTCACTTCTCTCCATCTTCACAGCCCCCATCCTAATGCTACAAGCATGCATCTGGCATCCACTCTTATTTCACTCCATGCCCACATCCCCATCTCACTGCCTACATTTTCAATGGTTTCCATTGCTTCCAACAACGGACCATAAGGCCTCCAGGGTTTGGCTCTGCCTGTGTCTGCAGCCCCAACTCATAACTCCATACCACTCATAGACTCACCCTCTGTGCTCCAGGGTGCACTTGTCCATCTTACAAATCCCTGAAAAGGCCACATTTCCTCAGCTATGTGGATATTGTACATGTTATTTCCTTTGCTTGGAATGCTCTTCCCTCCTTGCTTCCCCACACCTTTTCCTAATCGATACTTACTCAGTTCCAAATTTCAGCTCCAATGCTGGCAGTGAAGCCTTATCCACCCACCCTACATGGGGTAAAGCTCCCTCCTTCCCAGGTGCACATTCCCATAACAATTTACTTTGCCTTCAAGATACTTCTCATAGTTTAAAATGAAATATTCAGTCTTATGATTACATGATCAGTGTCTGCTTCCCCATCAGACTGTGATCTCCACAAGGATAGGGACTGTACCTGATTGGCCCATCATTACATCCTCAGCACGTTATATAGCACCAATAGATGCTCAATAAATAAGTCTGAATGGATAATAAATGAGATAAGAAAACATACGTGCTACACAAATGCTAGCTATGTTCTTGGACTGTTGCAATTATTTTCCAGTTGACTTTTCCTGACTTCAGTGTCACTTTGATTCAACCTATTCTGTATACATTTGTCTATTAGATTATTTCTTACATATTTTTCTCAAGATTTAATAATAGGGGCTTTGCAATGGTTATCATTTCAAGTGGCTTTTATAACTATTTATTGGGACACTTTATTCAAAGGAGGATTCAATCTTTAAAGGCATATTTGGACTTCAACCCATACATATGACCATATTTCCTGTTATTCTCCAGGGCAGACAGTCCACACCTTCTTCTTCCTTCTTTGCCTCTTTCTCTTCTCCCTACTCCTACACACTCATGCTTATCTCTGTCCCAGGCCTTTGCCTAGAAAGCCCTCACTCCATTCAGTTGTCCTTCAGGGTCATTCAGAGCCTCCTCCTAATTGTTTTATCCAACATTTGCTATCCCATCTCTGGTTTGTATTCATGAATAGTGTCTAAAATAGACACTATCCAGTCACTCTCTAATCTTTCTAGATTTATTTTCATTTCATTTATTACTTATAAAAGTATATTACCCTAAGAGTTTTCATCACAAGGAGAATTTTTTTCCTTTCTTTTTATTGTTAGATACATTTAGATACACTGTAGACCATGAGATGATGGATATTGATTAAACCTATTGTGGTTATCATTTCACAATATATGTAAATCAAATTATTATCCTGTATGCCTTAAACTTACATAGTGATATACTAATTATTTCTTAATAAAACTGAAAAAAATAATGTTATTAATTGATTTTATTTTCTTGTCTGTCTTTCTCACTAAACTTTAAGCTCTGGGGTAACAAGGACTTACTTTTTTTTAACTGCTCTAACCCCACTCCTGGAACAGCCTCACCCAAAGTAGTTTCTCTATGAATATTTCTTAGATAGATGAATGAGTGTCCAAAACTCGGATTATAAACTGTATATTTTTTAAAGATTTTATTTATTTATTTGACAGAGAGAGACACACAGCGAAAGAGGGAACACAAGCAGGGGGAGTGGGAGAGGGAAAAGCAGGCCTCCCACTGAGCAGGGAGCCCGATGTGGGGCTCGATTCCAGGACCCCAGGATCATTACCTGAGCCGAAGGTGGCTGCTTAACAGATGAGCCATAAACTGTATATTTGCTTAGGCTATAAACCTCACAAAAGTAAATGCAAAAAAAAAAAAGCAAAAATAAACAAATGGGACTATGTCAAACTAAAGTTTCTGCACAGCAAAGGAAACCATCAACAAAACAAAAAGACAATGTACCAAATGGGAGAAAATATCTGTAAATTATATATCTGATAAGAGGTTAATATCCAAAACATACAAAGAACTCATACAACTCAATAGAAAAAGAAAACAATTTGAAAATGGGCAGGATCCTGAATAGATATTTTTCCAAAGAAGACCTACAAATGGCAAACAGGTATAGGAAAAAATGTTCAACATCACTAATCATCAGGGGAATGCAAATCAAAACCACGATGAGATCTCACCTCACACCTGTTACATCAGAAAGACAAGAAATAACAAGTGTTCGCAAGGATATAGAGAAAAGGCAAATCCTTGTGTACTATTGATGGGAATGTAAATTGGTGCAGCCACTATGAAAACAATATAAAATTTTAAAAATAGAAATACCATATGATCCAGAAATTCCACCTCTGGCTATTTATTTAACAGAAATGGAATCACTATTTTGAAAATGGTGGATCTGCAACCATGTTCACTGTAGCATTATTTATAATACTCAAGACTTGGGGAAAATCTAATTGTCCATCAATGGATAAATGGATAAAGGAAATGTCTCATACACATACATGTGTATTTGTATATTATATAATATATATGTATATATTATATATATTATTCAGCCATAAGAAAAGAAGAAAAGACCTTGAGGGCATTGTACTAAGCAAAATAAGTCAGAGATCATACACTATATGATCTCACTTATATGTGGAATCTAAAACAAACAAAATGAACTCATAGACACAAAGAATAGATTGGTGGTTGCTAAAGATGGAGAGGTTGAGGTAAAACAGATGAAGGGAGGCAAAACTTACAAAGTTCCCGCAATAAGATAAGTAAGTCCTGGGTATATAATAGGCAAAATGGTGACTATGGTTGACAATAATGTATTGTATATTTGAAAGTTGCTGAGAGAGTTAGTCTTAAAAGTTGTCAACACAAGAAAAAATAAGTAATAATTATGTGTGGTGATGGTTGTTAATTAAACTTATTGTGGTAATCATTCCATGCAATATATACCTTTTCAAATCATTTTATTGTACACATAAAACTAATACAAAGTTATATGTCAATTACATCTCATTTTTTTAAAAAGATAAAAGAGGTTTTGTTTATTAACCATTTCACATGCACATCCCACTTTCCAACTAGATTATATACCACTTATATTCTAGATCAAGGTTTATGCAGTTTTCGTAATCCATAAAATCCACAAGAATGCAAACTCATAGGAGATACTCTAAGAAATTTTATAAAGATATCTGTGACCTTTTTTAATTTTTATTTTTTATAAACAAATTTTTATCCCCAGGGGTACATGTCTGTGACCTTTTTTAAAAAAGATTTATTTATTTACTTTTGAAAGAGTGAGAGAGAGCACTCATGTTTGTGAATGAGGGGAGGGGCAGAAGGAGAGTATGTTCAAGCAGACTCTGCACTGAGCATGGAGGCTGATATAGCTCAATCCCAGGACCCACAAGATTGTGGCCTGAGCCAAAACCAGAATCAGATGCTTAATCCACTGAGCTACCCAGGTGCCCACAAGATATCTCTGATCTTACAAACATCCTATAAAAGGTTGAGACAATTCTTGGCTTGGCAGTAATTGTAGTTTTGTATCAGAGATTTTCTATAAAGACACCAACCCCAGAATGGCTTCACTTTTTATTCTGCAATTCTGAGCTTTCTTACCTTGGGCTATGGTTAAAAATAAAATACAAATAAAATTTGCCTAACAAGGCATTTGCTTAATTAATACAAGTGAAAGGGATTACTGAGAAGAGGAGTTATCTAGAATCCTTTCCTGTATTCAGGATGGTATGATGTCTAGAGGGAGAAAGTGGAAGATGTGTATTACATAGTGTAAATAAGCATTAGTAAACTATTCTTAAATGCAGAAGTTTACATAGCATAGCTTATACCTTACAGCTCTGATGTTTCCCTTAGAGTTATTATTTTAATGAACAGAACCTCAAGAGAAATGCTCATAGATCAGTAACCACTGGAACAGGTTTTTTTTAAATGAGAATAAAGATGATTTTGGAACTATGAAATGGAGACCACTGCTGAGAACAAAAATTAAGGAAAATGATTATAGAGTGTGATAAAAGTGATTACAGTTTATGGATTTCCTAATTCTTAGGATCCAAATAAAAAGCCTACAAGGAGAACATTGTTCTCCCCCATCAGTTCAGTTCTTTTTAGATATAGCAGAGAATCAACAACAGATAATTTACAGAACTTGGCAGTACTTTTACTCTCTTCACACAAACTCATTATATCTTACCTATATGGGAGCCAAGAAGATAAGTCAAGCAGAGATCACAAAAAGATTAACTGGGAAAAATCATAAAGGAAAGTGACTTCCATTATCATCAGCAGAACCCCCTTCACTCAGGATGTTATTCGGCAATAAATATTTCAAACTAGATATAGTGAATATTGATGTATGCATATTGCCTGAGTGCTTCCTGCAGATAGCACAGTCAGAACATATTAGAGGGAAAAAAGCCCTATCTTCTTATGGTGGAAAAAAAGCAAAAGGAAAAAAGGGGAGTTGAGGAAGATAAAAGTTAAAATGAAAATTAAGGTGCCATTGTATCTATGCACAGGAACCTCACCCAGATTATCCTCCAAAATGTTAATGGATGTTACACACAATAATTCCTCAAGCAGTCACAAGATGATAAATCCTGTCATCTTGAACTTTTCCCAAATAGATACTAAGGAAGAAACAGGATGCTATACTGATATTACAATATGTTCGTGGAAATGGGAAATATTATTCCTTTCCATAAAGTCTTAGTAAACCTCTGAAATGAATGCTCTGAGTAGATAAACACTAGAACAATGTGCATTATTTTGAATTCATTTATTTTATGTTCAAGATTTAACCAATTTTACTTCTAAATGACAGCTCCTCTGAATCTCATTTATATATCCCCCTACCTTCCCCAAACTTCTAATTACTTATTCTGCATATTTTTCTCACAGGAATAGCTATGACCCTTTACATAAAATTCTATACTACTAGCCAAGGAGACATTTCTGTCCTAATCCATAAAAATGTATTAAATAGAACATATAAAGCATGATGGTGTGAATCTAATTGGCACTTAAGCTACAAGATTTAGAAATTTGAATTTGGTCTTTCAAGTCTACATTCTATTGCAAGTTTCCTGCTTACAGATAATTGCTCCCAGCTAGAAAAAAAAAAAGATCCAATCTGCTACAACAGGGCTAAAGCTACTGGCCAATAATTCTGTACATCATTATTTGTATATGTACATCTGTACATATACAAAAAACCTTGGGCATTTTTTACATTTAAAACAAATTTGTCTTTTCAGAGGAGTAAGACAAGTTATGGCAATCCAGGTTTCTCATATGTGTGAGTCCTCTATGTCATGTGCATTCCATGAATCACATAGAAAGAGGCTCTAATCCTTGAATAATATTACATTAGTGTTTAAGACATTCTATGACATTAACAAGAAAGTGTGTCTAACTCACAATTGAATAAAAGCATACTTTAAAGAGCTAGTAACATGTCAGAATTAATAATGCTAATTGTACATCTTCATTGGCTACTTGAACCCACCTCCTGTATGTTCCCTCTGTATTCCCAGGGTCTCCTTTTGCTTCTTTCCTTTTGACTCAACCCAAAGGAACGTGCTCATAGCTCCCACACTCATGACTCCAGATCCATGTACACAACTGCCTGAAGGGTAACCCACAGTGCTCTAAAAGTAATGCATTTTAAAAAAAAGAATTGCTATTCTTCCCTCAGAACCTATATTCCCTGTCTAGGTTGATGGCATCATAGATAATCCAGTTGTCCAAGCCAAGAGCCACTCCAGACTCTTTTCTCTCCTCACCTCTCCCATCCTGTCATCAAATCCTTCTTAATATATCTAGACTCTTTTATCTCATCTCCAGCAAAACTACTATGCTCAGTCAAACCTTCATCATCTTTTTCTTACATCATGAGAATTATTTCCTAACTGGACTCCCCACTTTCAGCTTTATCCCATGCCAATCCATCCTTCACATCATGTCTGACTAATCCTTTTATAATGAAAAATCTGATCATATTACTCCACTGCCTCAAGGCTTTTAATGGTTCCCTACTGTCTCTAGCAGAGGCACAAGTTCAAACATCTGTCGGGGCCAGGTGAGTATCCAGTTATTAAAGGGGGGTGATATAAGATAACAGGTGGTGGCTGGGGCTGTACCCAGACAGATAGGCACATGCTCTACCTAAGTCACTTAAGGGAGGCAGTTGCTTCTGACTAGCTAGTTGTTGTCACATAGAAACATAAGTTCTGGGTCACCAGATGTTCCAACTTTTCAAGAGAAGCTGGAAGCCTGGGTTTGTATGGGCATTTTCCAAAATTATAATGTTAAAAATAGACCTACATTCTTAAAAACAAGCATATGAAGACCTAATTTAATATTTAGGCTATCATTTTCAACCTCTCATCTACTAGATACAATTCAACTCCTGGCGTGACATACCAGATACCCCATTATCTGTCAAAGAACGTTTCTTTCTTCAGCCTCCATGTTCCACTCATAACAAACTACATGCCATGCTCCTTTAGGCTCTTATGGCTTTGAGCAGCTTTTCTACTTCTGGAACACCCCACTACCCCTACTCACCTCTTATTTTAATAGAAAATTATTATTTACTCTTCCAGCCTCAGATCAAGCATCTCTTTCTCTGTAAAACCTTCCCAGATCCAGCCACAGTAAGACAATTACTTTGTCCTTGTGACCACCATTCTAAAACATACACTTATTACAGAATTAATCACAGTTTGAAATTATTTATTTTAAACTTGTCTATCCTATCAGATAATGGAGCTCTTTTAAGGCAAGGACTTACTCAGCCTTTTACATCTATTCACAGCCCATAGCCTGTTATTGAATATATACTACTACTGGAGAGAGGTAAGACCTAAGTGACTATGCCATTTTCCCCAGTTTATAATAAAGTATTAACAGTAGGAAAACAGATAGAGACCTTCACTCATGTCTGAATGAATTTAACTTTGCTTTCATATAAATAAAACAACTTTAGCTTTAATTGAAAAATGCTGACAATCTGTCTCTTCTTCCAGGCTGGTCAGTCCTTCACTCATATGCAGTGACTTCAGCCCTGTTTCCTGACTCTATAATTTTGCCTTTTCCAGAATGTTATAAAAAAGGAATTACACAGCATGTAGTTTGGGAGTCTGGCTTCTTTCAGTTAGCATAACGCATTTGAGATTTCTCCATGTTGGTTCATGTATCAGAAGCCAATTCCTTTGTATCTCTGAGTATTCCATTGTATGGATGCACCACAGATTGTTTATCTACTCACTAGATCCAGGACATTTGGATTGCTTCCAGTTTTTGGTGGTTATAATTAAGCTGCTACAAACATTTGCTGAAGGTTTTTGTATAAACATAAGTTTCATTTCACTTGGATAAATACCCAGTAGGATCAGTGAGTCATATGGTAAGTGTATGTTTAACTTTATCAGAAATTGCCAAACTGTTTTTCCAAATTGGCTGTCCCCATCTGCATTTCCATAAGCAGTGTAAAAGAGTTCCAGTTGCTTCACGACCTCTCCAGGTCATGATGTTGTCAGATTCGGAGACAGTGGATTTTTTGAGGGGAGGAATGATTAGAACCATTCCAACAGAAGTGTGGTGGTATCTCATTTTGGTTTCAATTCGCCTGACCTCCTATAAATCATTTTATCTTTATTCTTCCTTACTAGCTGACATCCTTATATATCAGACAAATCTGCCTTATACATCAGATATCTCTGGGTCCCACCTCACATCCTCTTGGCCAACGTTTTAACTGCACCATTGTTGTGGAACCAGCTGTTCACAGGGATGACCTGAAAGCAACTCAGCTTCACCTCACATGCCCCATGTATCTCTCCTTTCTGCCCTGAAGCATCTCTGTCCCCATCCTCCACATGAAATATATGCAAAAACCTGCTCATTCTGATGCATGAGTAAACCTAGAAATGTAAGAACATTTATACTCTATTGGGCAACTTTTGACTAATGGTGGATGGAAGCTGGTGAATACATACTCCTTCCCTTGGAAGAATGGTTCCATCCCTTGGAAGAATAGTTCAAAGGCAAGTTCTTGATATCTCCTCAGAGGATCCCAAGTGAGAATGAGTACAGACTACATGTTGTGTTGCCCGCAGTGGTCATCAGCAAAATAATATATCTCAGCAAAGGCTTTCCCTCCTTTTTTGTTTAACTCTTTCAAAGCCCCTACTTTTTTTCTTGAGGTTACTTTCCAAAATAAATTATCTGTACACAAGCCCTTGTCTTGGGCTCTGCTTTAGGTGATATCCAGGCTAAGTCCACTTTTAGAAAGTACTTCAGCTCACAGAGGAAGTAAATAATAGAACCAAGTAGTACCTATGCTAATACACTCTGTAAGAAACACAAGAACTACATTTTTTTTTCTCTTTGGTGGGTACTATTTTTAGGCATGCCTTCAAGTCTAAATCAAGCATAAGATCACTAAGTTATAGGACTGAATTGTTGGATTTTTAATACTTAAATATGTCTCTTGAATTAGCATCTCAAGGAGATATGTGAAGACAGCATTTTAGATTTACTGAAAACAATAAAATATTAATATCAACTTGCTAAACATTAATATTTAACTTTTATTCTACACTAATTTGTAAATTTGCATTGTTTTATTTTATTTGCATGTTTTGTGACAGAGCCTCATGGGAATAATGAAAAACAATGGGGTAGCTTACTTAAATGTGGTTTCTTATGGAAGGGGGGTGTTACTGGGTACAGAGGTTCACATCAGTTCTGAAAAGAGGACATGAGTGACAGTGACCCTTGTGTCATTTAGGACAGAAGCAAATAGCAAAGGAAAAGTTTACTTTATTTCATATGAGGAACACAGTCTTTGATCCTGATAAGTCTGACCACCAAAACCATACTCAAGTGGCTCAGATAAATCTTATGTTTTTAAGTGTCCATATGGAAAATAATTTATAGATAAACCTGGGATCTTACAAAGGTTTGTATTATTATCATTGCTTTTAACAAAAGATACTACTTTTCTGGTTGTCCATACGAAAGTAGCTTTTGTTAGCAGGCAAGAGAAAGCTAGTCTATTCATAAGGCTAGCTTTCTAAATTTTCTTGATGACAATACAAGTATAATGCAACACTTTTGGCACATATCTTTCTGGAACATATACATTATTTATATACATGTGCGTTGATTATATCTAAGGCACTCTTTCTATGGGAGTTCTTTCCTATTGCAGAAAGCATTCTTAGTATCTTTGTAAGAGGTAGAAGTTACATACTGGTAGACAGAAGCCACATATGTGTACACTATTAGAAGATAGCTCCTGAATTTCATTCACAGTTTTTAGGCTTCACAGATGAATCCTGGAAGAAAAGCTCCTAGAAAAAATGAGCAGTTTAGGTGTGATGTGATTCTAGATTAAAAAATGCATAAGAGAGGGGTGCCTGGGTGGCTCAGTTGGTTAAGCATCTGCCTCTGGCTCAGGTCATGATCCCAGATCCCTGGGATCGAATACCGCATCTAGGTCCTTGCTTGGATGGGAGGGAGCCTGCTTCTCCCTCTGTTTGCTTCTCCCTCTGCCTACCACTCCCCCTGCCTGGGCTCTCTCTCTCTCTCTGACAAATAAATGAATAAAATCTTTAATAATAATAATTAATAAATAATGAAAAAAATTTAAAATACCTAAGAGAAAATTATACAAATAACTTACTATTTATAGTAATCAAGTGTTATAAATATTTACAACATATTGTCTTGTGAAACTGCTTCTCTTTCATCAACTAATGGAGTTAATGATGCAGATTTTTATAGTTAATAAGCTACTTTGAAGATTTTATGTGTACTCTTCTCAACTTTTTAGATAATAATTCACCAGTACATGAGTAGCTTGCAACATATCTATTTTTATTAAATTGAATTCAGAGAAAATCTTGACTGCTGATTATTTTTATTTAGGAGTACAACTATCATTTAAACAATAAGCCTTATAACCAAACAGTGATTTTGGCACAAAAGTAATTTCTCTTCTCTTTTCTCTGTTATTCTAGACACTTCAAATTGGAAATTTTAGGACTCTTACATCTTTGTCTCCCTATAGTAAGTTATATTAATTCAACCTTTGTTTTATTCAATTCTTTTTTTCTTTCTTTCTGTTCCCTCTCCTCCTTTCCAAGTCCAAAAGACTAGACTGGTGCTCCATTAATATCAGTGCCAATTATAAGTGAGCTCTGAGAAGACATGAAAATTACCTGACAAGCTTAAATATGGCATTCCAAGAGGTTTTCACAAGATTTATAGCAGGAATTTTTATGGTGGGAAAGCACGAAGAGCTGTAGCTCAACTTTAGAATTATGAATGATCGTGGAATAAGTCTCAGGGACAAGTAAAGCATGTGCTAGAGGTGGAGACAAACATATGGGTCCTAAATCCAAGTTAGTCCCCTTGATGAAGGAGGAGGCTTTCATGACTCCTTCTACATCTCTGGTTTATGGAAGGTGAAGTACAGTTCTTGGAGGAATGGAATAAACTATCCTTGAACAAAAGTCAAGAAGAAAAAGAGCACAACTACTTCAATGCCTTGGCAATTCTTATCTTCGACACGGAGAAGAAAAAGAGGAAACTCTATAATGCCTAACTCTCCATCAAGTATGAAACTCTCCCCAAGCACGGAAGATGCAGACCTTCTGATGTAGCTGCAGAAACCTCGCCCAGAGAACAGGACTGCACAGGCCTGGATGTGTGGGTCTTACTGCAGAAGACGAGACACCGAATGCAAATCTGTCGTGGGGAATCAATCTTCCCGGGGAACTCAGTCAGGGCTCAAGAAGAGCTTGCCTAGAATCAAACATACCAACCCCCACATCTCTGTTTATTCATTGGGAAAGAATTGAAATAATGAAACCCAGAATATAGATATCTCTGGGGCCTGAAAAAAAACTTGTCTCACAAATTGAAGCCCTGGAGACACAAGAAGTAGACTAATTTTTCTTCTAATTGGAGATTGTGCATTTGGAAGAAGCTAGAGAATGTGAGAAGCAAATGGCTGGCTCTGAACAAAGAGTCAAGAAAAGATTTGCTTTCTATACCACAAAGTAGGAGTCTGGATCACCAAACCCCTACATAAGCATTTTATAAAGATCAGGAAGAAATTATAGATCTGATATAAGAGATGTCAAACTATGAGGAAATGAAGATGTGTAAAAAGTGTACATTATGGTGATAACAGGCATGATATATAGAGAACAACAGTAAAGAAGGTATTTGATGATTATCAGTAATAAATAACAATATATCCAATCTCCAATAGTAAATAACAAGGTCCCCAGACTTCAACTTGTGACTACAAATAGTCACATTAGCATTTGTGGACAAATTTTACTGCCTCCTTATGCTTACCCTCTCCCATGGGATTTCAGCCCACTGTAAAATGCTCCCAAATTATTTCTAGAAATTAACAGAGAGTATACTAACAAATGTTTACATGTCTGTGGGCATTTGCCTCTTTCTTAGACATCAGGGGAGGATCTGCCATCTCTCCTCTGATCCACAGTCTGCAGCTCTTACAAGGGATTTCCTTGCAAGCTATCTCCTGGTGCTAGCAAAGCCATCAAACGCTACAGGTGCTAGCTAGCCCTGCATTCCCTCCAGTCTTTCTGTACCATAGCGATTCTAGGTTCCTTACACTAATGCATCACGCTCATTATTCCCTGTTTCAAAGGATTCAGATTCCATGCCATCTCCCCATCATAATCTCTCATCTACTTGTCTAAGGCACCTGAATACCTGAGTAGATACATGGCATGAAATTATAGAATCAGTTTAGGTTTGGCAGGGTCTATCTTGCTCGTCTGTACTACCTGTAAAATACTAGAGTCCCTTGGAGAGGACTCCAGCCTTAGCCACTGACTCTTTCTCTGAGAAGGGGACAGTGTCCTTTCCGTAGTTTTCTGACCTCCATGACTAAGTTCCATAATAGCAGTTACTATAATACTCAGATGACCCCCATACTAGAATTCGTAAAGTCTTGCATGGAACTTCAAAATTTTACTGGAATATCCCTAGATGTTATTAGCCTCTGCACAGAAATGAAATCCCCCCAGTCTAGGCTCTGACTATCAACATGTAGTCCATGCACCTCCAGTATAGGCTCACCTGGGGCTCATTAGAAAAGCATAATTTCAAACTCCATCCTAGAATGTGCAGTTTGTGGAGATCTCCAGGTGGTTCGTGTTTACATTCAAGTATGAAGAGACAGTGTTACAGACTATATCACTAAATTTTATCATTTTATTTATTTGACAGAGATAGAGAGGGAGTGAGATCGACAGCGCACATGAACCAGGGGAGGGGCAAAGAAGCAGGTTTCTCACTGAGCAGGAGCCCCACGTGGGACTCAATCCCAAGACTCTGGGATCATGACCTGAGCCAAAGGCAGATGCTTAACCGACTGAACCACCCAGGCACCCCGTAAATTTTAGCATTTTAGAAAATTACATCACTGACACCAACACTGCTCATGGATTTGAGTCATGTATACATACATCCGTACCCATTTGTATCTTCAGCCTTTACATTCTCTGTGGTCCTGAATATAGGCACAAGTATCTGACCATTGTGTCTTCTGGTGGTGTCACACCCACATATTTACATACTTAAGTCCATATTCTTTTATACTAAATTATTTTATTTTACTTCCCTTTTACATTATTGTTGGGGCATTTTATTGATTTCATTTTCAAGTTATGTGTATAGGCTGATTGTATTTTCTGTGTGTTTTATTTTAGGAGAGTAAGGAGATTTTACAAATAAAAGGCATTTGGACTGAGGGCATTGACAAGCACTGACAAGGTCCATGGGAAGCCATTCCAAGTTTTAAGCAGGGAAGTAACATGGCTAGATATTTTGTTTCAGGTAGACTCTTCTGGCAGTTGTTTGGAGGATAGATTTAGGTCCATAAGACTGGTATTGGAGAACCAATGTGGGAAAATATTACTTCAGTCTAAGAGAGTCTGGAGTGGCCATAGACTAGAAGAAAAATTTGGACCAGGAGGATTCTCAGAAGCAAGGATGAGAGAATTCAAGTAGGAAGAGGCAAGTAAATAGAGCCAAATGGATTTATACGAATTTATTTAAGTTGGTAGCCAGATGGCCACAAAATGTGGCCCATCCCCATACAGCTGGGAATATCAAGACCAACTCACTTTGCTGTGGCATGAGTACTGAGGAAAAAGGACACATAAAAGGAGAAAGGAAGGAACACTTCCTTGCTTTTCTCAGAGCAGCATTTTCCCATTTATTCCTATGTCCCTGCAAGTGATCCTGTAGTCTTTAGGAAATGGCAGCGGTAAGACTCTGCAGAATGAATTCCAGTCCCAAATCAAATGCCAAATAGGTCACTTCTGACAGGCCTATTCTCTTTGACTCAATGTCCTTATCTGGGGCTTAGGGGTATTAATTTGTCCTCTCTCTTAAGATAGCTTTGGTGACAGAAACATCTATGTCAAAGTATTTTGAAAATTAAGGAAGATAGCTAAATTGTGACTGTTGTATTGTTTAGATTTCAACAATATATTAGTTTTCCATTCAGAGCATCAGTATGCATGAGTGGGAGCCACGCCACTCACTTCTAGGTAGTAATTAGGTTTTTCCTTTCTCAAAGAAGAAAGAAAGAACTTTCTGATATTAACACTTCTCTATGGCTTCATACTAGGGAATTTATGTGAACAAAGGGGCCTAACAGTTCTGTGCCTTTTTGGGTCTCTTTTTCTTTCCTCAAATCCCTGTCAATCTAGTTTTATAATCAAAGTACATTCTTTGGAGACCTTTGGTGACAGCTGGAAGTCAGAGTTGCTGTTCGTTATATTTATTCAAAGTATTTTGTAAAAGATTCTTGATGGGGAAATTTTAAATTGAAAAAAGTCTCTGGAGAAATTATTATTACTTTGGAAAAGTATAAGTAGTCATGATGACTTTGAAAAGGTCCATATTACGGTGAGCTATTTTCTTGCAATGTAAGTTCCAGACAGAATCACCCATACACATCATCAGCAGTATTTGTTAGTATCCAAAGAAGTCTATGGCTTGAGCATATATGCATTTTAAAATCAAAGTATTACTAGTACACCTATAAATTTCTGACAAGCTTTCTTTTTTTAGAGAAAGAAAAAGATGCCTAAATTCTCCAAAAAATTTAAATTTATTTTTAATTAACTATAAAATGGTGATATTTAGTTATAAATTATTTATATAAGTTGAATTTTTTCAAGAGTCTTATCAGACCAGGATGAGGCATTAGAAGTTTACTGGGTTGGTATTCAAAATTACCTAATTGTATCATTGAACCAACTTTAAGTATGAAGTATTTCATTAGGTGCACTGCAATTCCAATCACACACACAAAATGGCATTTCCATTATCACTGATGAGGATTTTTTTCAGCCATATGAAATACTGTGAACTAAGTAGGCATCTAAAATGGTCATTTACACATGGATAATCATGGTTCTGGACCAGACTTTGAAAAGGTCTCTTAGATCAGACTAAACCTCATTATTTTAAATGCCACACATTTGTTCTAGAACACAAATGCTCTGTTAATATGACAAATGGAAAAAGTATGATGCTATGATGCTTCCTACTAATTATCAGCCTGTAAACAGAAATTTCAACCTATGCAGCTAATACTAGAAATTGACTCAAAGACACAAGTTCACAGCAGAGATACTAAAAATCACGTGTTACATGCAAACCTCAGAGTTTTAGAACTAGAGATAATTTAGTCTAACTCTTGTCTTTGACAAGGAAATGGAAGCCTGAAAATACTAGGTCATATCTCCTCCAGATTACTTATGGGCTTGTTAAACTTGAACAAGTTACTTAACCCCTCTAAGCTCTTGTTTCCTCATTTTATAAAATAGAGAAAATTAAAGACCTAACTTACTGTGTTATAGCAAGTATTAAATGAGGCCATGTATTTATCCCTAAAATGCAGTAAACATTTCATAAATGTTAGGCATTACTTTCCTTGTTTGTGAGTCAGAGAGGAAAATGATAACATTAGCCTAATTTGGAACGTTTGGTAGGTATGAATTGTTAAGTATCAAGAATGACCATCATCACCTCAAATAAGTGTAGGGTATGTTAGAGCAGCTCTTCAACTCTTCAAAAGGATTTTTTGTATGAAATAGTCAATCCTGCTATGACTAGTCATTCAGCCTGTGCACTGCCCAACTTTAAGTTCTGCAAATGTCACCATCCCTTGAGCTGTGTTCTATACTTACTTTGCACAGCTAACATGTAGCAGCCCTGGGAATAGGTTTCAGTAATGATACAGTCTTAATACATTCACAATATTTATTTGTGATCCATAATTGGACTTACAGTATCTGTTGTAATTGGTCCTAACAATTTTTTTTATTTTTAAGAGAATTTTTTTGAATTCTAGTTCTGGCCCTGGAGGTAGAGAAAGATATTTTACACAAAATACAAGAGCATTAACCATCAAAGAGAAAGGTTGATAAGTTCATTACTTAAAAATTAAAAACTCTTCTATGCAGAAAGTTAGTACTCAGACAATGAAATTGAGATGTACAGAGTGGGGAAACATATCTGAAACACATAAAATCCACAAAAAGCTTATACCCAAAATACTTAGTGAACAAGTATAAACTGATAAGAAAAACACAGACTGTCCAATAGAAAAAAAAAATGAGCAAAAGATTTGAATAGGCAATTTTACAAAGAAATCCAAATAGCCATTAAACATGCTAAAAGACCCTCAACATCATTAGAAATTAGAGAACTGCAAGTGAAAGTCACAACAAAATACCAATTCACACCCACCAGATTGGTTAAAATGAGAACATCTGAGAATACAAACATTAGCAAGAGTGTGGAATGGGAACTTGTATGCACTGCTGCTCTAAGAGTCAATTGGTACAAACCCTTTGGGAAAAAAGTATAGTAGCAAGTAGTACCTTGCAAAGTTGTAAATATGTATATGCTATGACCCAGGATTCAATAGGTATTCTCCACAGAAATGTGGTACCAGGGAATATGTATAAATATGTTCATAGCAACATAGTCCCTTAAAAAACTCTAAACATGCAAATAGTGCAAATATCATCATTAGCAAAATGGGTCAGTTAGTTGTAGTATACTAAAGTCACATACAACAACAAAACATAAAGGAAAAGATGCCATGCATGAAATAACATACTATTTGAGTCTATTCACAAAAGTTCAAACACGGGCAAAACTAATTTGTACTGTTCAGGAATGCATATCCAGTGATAAAAGCAGAGAAATGATTATCGCAAAAATTTGCTAATACTATTCAGAGGCTGAGGGTTGGTGTTAGGGTAGAACCTGAGAGGGAAACTGGGTAGAGGTTGAAAGAAAGGGACTAAGAGAAGCACACAGCCAAGGGACTGGGGTGGGGCAGAAGTCTTGGAGAGGAGGAGGCAAAGAAGAACTACATCATGTGTGATAGACCTGGAGGGACAAGTAAGATGCAGATATGGAAGCTGAGGTGAGTCACACAGGAAAGGGAGCTGAGGTGCAGCATCAGGCTGAGGAGATAGGGTCACCACAGCAAGCTAACAGAGAAGGAGGCTACCAGTGGGCAAGAGCTGGGCACAGGGCATGCTCTGCCAGGCAGTCAGGTTATTGTTATATACTAACATTCCATACTATCATCTCTAGTCTGGCTAACTGCAAAAGCCTCCAAATGGGTTAGCCAGCTTCTTCCCTTGCCCCTCTAGCCTATTCTCAAACCAACAGTTTGAGGGCTCCTGTTAAACTGTTGATGTCAGATCATGTCATTCCTTACTCACTATAGCCACAATATCCTCATTTCTGTTCCTCAAGTACAATAGGCAGGGTCTTTGCACTTGCTATGCTCTTTGCCTAGATTTGCCCGTTACATTTCCCCTTGATACATAGCTTGCTCTCTCATCTCTTTCAGGTTTTTACTCACCTGTCGTCTTCTCTCTAAGGCCTTTCAATGATAGGCTATCTAAATATTCAACAGCACACCCCCCAGTTTGTCTCTTTCCTTTTTTAAATATTTTTCTTACTAATACTACTCTTCTGCATTATATGTTTTACTTATTTACCTTGCTAAACATCCTAACTTCTATTAGAATTTAAGTACTGATATACATACAAGGATTGGGATTTAGGGGTCTTTTTCATGTTTGACTCCCTAGTATTTAGAAGAATGCCAGTATATCCTCAGCATTCACTTAAAATTTGTTGAATTAACCAACAAACCCATCCATCCAGTAATGAAAGCTAGAAACTTGGGCACTTTTTGCTCTTTCTTCTCTGTCACCCAGTTCTGTCTATTTAATTTTCTAAATATCCCTCTACCCCTTCCTCTTCATCTCTATTTCCATCACTCTAGCTCAGACCACTATCTTTCACCCAGAATATGACCATAGATATCTGATTTTTGTCCCCCCTTCTAGTCTATGTCCCATAAAATCCATCCACCCTGAAACTATCAGATTGATCTTAAAACAGGTCGATCTCCTAAAACCCTTCAATGGCTTCTCATCACACATGGTGATTACAACTCCAGTTCCTTGACATTGCACATCCCTGCAAGATCTAGCACACACTTACCTCTCTAGCCCTCCTCTCATTACTCTGGACCACAATTTACAATCAGGAAACACCAAAATGCTTTTGTTTGTTTGTTTGTTTGTTTGTTTAAATTTTTATTTATTTTTTAAATTTCTTTTCAGTGTTCCAGAATTCACTGTTTATGCACCACACCCAGTGCACCATGCATTTCATGCCCTCCACAATACCCACCACCAGGCTCACCCAACCTCCCACCCCTCTCCCCTCCAAAACCCTCAGTTAGTTCCTCAGAGTCCACAGTCTCTCATGGTTTGCCTCCCCCTCCAATTTGTATGCTAACATGTTTCTGATCTGTGGGAGACTGACTCATCTGTCCTGTGTTAAGAATGTATTCCCACTTCTCATTTTACCATGCTAATAAATACCATTCTTTAGGATTTGGTTCAAATGCTTGCCTCTACCAGGGCTTACTATTGCTGCCTGCCTGTTTGCTATGTACCCTCCTCCATACTCCCATAATTTTCATATACGCTGTCCTGTGACACTTACCATACTCTGTCATAACTATATTTATACACTGTTCTCTTCTACTGGACTCTAAGATCTTTGTGTGTGTGTTAGTCATCTCTGTATGCCTAGTGTCTCCATCAGTGCCTGGCATAGGCAGGTGCTCAAAAATATTTGACTGAGTAAATAAGTGAGTTATGCTATACACAAAGAAAGGGAATTTTTGTAATAATCACTAAGGAAATTGGTAACAAGGAACTTGTGTCACTTGCAAATACTCAGGCATTCAACATATGTCTTTTACAAATTCCATCTTTTGTGAAAGTAAAGAAATAGGCACAGAGCCCAGAAGAATCACTTTTAACATGTCTCTTATGGTTCTTTCATGCCCAGAAATTTGCTTCTCTTTATTGTAAATGCCTCAGGCACCAACAGATCATTTACTCATTTTTTTGTTCAACTTTATCCCTTCACTACTCTGCCTCTTTCACCTACAAAAAAAAAAAAACTTTCAGGGAACCACCATAACCAAATGTAACATATGTTATAATGAGACGATATAGGAGAAACTCATATACATTATTTTTGACATTTGCAAAATGGGGATTTTCTCAAGTAGTCTGCAGTGAAAATAGGCTAATGGGAATTCACTGGGTAAGAATCAGCTTGGTGACAAGAGACAAGCAGTCATTGTGTTCAGAGAACTAAGTGCTCCACTAGGTAGAAATATATACCATAGACAATACAACAGAGATTTCCTTTTAATAACTAATATATTTAATTTCTCCATTATTACCCAGAGAGGTCTATGAAGATACATCTCACATTAAAAAGATACCTTCATCTGTCCATTTATTAACTGTTAATCCTAAACTTGAAATTCTTTTGTTAAAAGACTTCCTGTTCCATCTGGAGCTAAGAGCAAGGAATCAGGACTAGGTTTTTCTACCCAATTATCCTCTCATTCACTGCCTAAAGTTTTCCCAATCAAACAATGCCAGGGTAAAAGGGCAAACTATAAAAAGCAAACAGATCTGCCCTCTGAGTTTCTAGTTGGAGAAAAGTATATATAGAAATCAGAATGAGCTCTGGTGTCATGAAAACTATGGGGATTATCTTAAAAAGACTTGGATGAATTAATGCCATAATACCATATCATACCATTTGATTTTAAAATGCAAAAAAGTTTTTAACATTAAAGAAACATAAAAACCAGATGTGAGCAATATGAAACACAAGCAGATTGTCAGAGAACATAAATGGGTATACAAGATTCTTCACATAGCACTTTTTAAAAATTAAAGGCTGATTTTATACAAATACAACTTATTCTATGGTATATGAAATCAATATGGGCTTTTTGAGTACCTATTATGGATTATAACTGGCATTAGGCATTAGGAATACAAAGATAAATGAAAAATGTATCTTTCTCTTCATATGTTTAGAGTTCAGCAACAGACATACAAACATTGGCATCAGATATAATAAATGGAATGTGGGAGGTGAACATAGGGAAGACAAAGGGGGGGAGGAAGAACACATTCATCTATTGCAATACATATAAAAATTAGATTTCTAGAGAAAGTTGCACTGTTAATATACCATTATGTATAATGTAAAAGGAGCCAGCATACCTTATATTTATCTATATATTAGGCTGGGCTTGCCATAGGATAGTATTAATAGTTAGCCATTTCTGATCTACAAAAACAGGAATTTGACACCATTTATCCTATGGGTTTCAAAACAAAGTTTCATTTGTTTATTCTACAAATATTTGGTCATCATATAGCAAAGGCAGGAGGATGAGGCATGGAGAGAAGAGTAAATGGCACCAAAGAGGATGAGAGAAGCTAAAGACTATAGTTACCCTTTAGCTGAATTTATTTTTTTCCTGAGGTTTCTCCTAAAAAATACCATAGGCTCAGCCCTCGAAGAAAACAGTGTGTCTCTATGGGCCCTGTGTTTGTCCTAACAGATAATAAACTTTTGTGAGATTGCCTGCAGTAAAAGGAGAGTCTTGAGGAGGCAGGGACCCCAAATCCTTTGCTGATACCTCATAGCCAGAGTTTGTTGGTTATTCCTCTTACTTACTCTCCCCTTTTTTTCATGGAAGTGACCTCTTAACTTGGATGGGACATTAACCACCTAAAACAGACCACCTTGTTCAACATGCAGTCATGTATGGCAGGTGTGAGGTAAGTGCTGCTTCATGAGAAGCCAAGTGGAATCAGAGTGCAATTTCTGGAAAGCTAACTTGAACGTAAGTGGCCTTCTCCTTTTCCTCTTCCTGCTGATAATGGAAGTCCCTCCTTCCCCAGTTCTTATAACTCTTTCTTTGCAAGAAGATCATATAACTGAAATCACATAGTATGCAGCCTTTTGCATCTGGCATTTTTCACTTGTAATACCTTTGAGATTTGTCCATGTTGTTGCATGTTTCTGTATTCATTACTTTTATTGCTAAGTAAAATGCTTCCATTGTATGGAAGTATCATAGTTTGTTATCCCTCCTCCAGTTGAGGACATTGGGGTATTGGGGTTGCTTTTGGTTTTAGCAATTGACAAAACTGCTGCACATGGTCACTTATAGGTTTCTGTGTGAACATAGGTTTTCATTTTAAATAAGTAACCCCCTAGGAGTAGGACTTCTGAGGATTGTGGTAAGTGTACGTTTAAGAGCATGAAGAACTGCACAAATGTTTTACAAAGTGATTGTATCATTTTTCGTCTCATTGCATCATATACGCATCATTGCATATTTCTGCAGAAATGTATGAGATTCAAGTTGTTCGAGCTGTTCCACATCTTTGTCAATATTTGGCATGGTCAGGTTTTTTTTTTTTAGACTTTTTAATAGATCTATAGGAATATCCCATTGTTGTTTTGATTTGCATCTGTCTAGTGACTAATGATATTGAGCATCTTTTCTTTGGCAAAAGATATTTGCCAAATATCTTTTTTTAAAGATTTTATATATTTATTTGGCACAGAGAGAGAGATCACAAGTAGGCAGAGAGACAGGCATAGGGAGAGGGGGAAGTAGGCTCCCCGCTGAGCAGAGAGCCCGATGCACGGCTCAATCCCAGGACCCTGGAATCGTGACCTGAGCCAAAGGCAGAGGCTTAACCCACTGAGCCACCCAGATACCCCAGTCTCCCCAAATATCTTTTTTGTGAAGTGACTATTCTTTTTTATTGACTTGTTTGTTTACTTATTATTAAGCTTTGAAAATTCTTCATTAACTCTGATATGAGCCCTTTATCAGATATGTGATTTGCAAATATTTTCTCCTAGTGGGAGGCCTGTCTTTTTATTGTCTTCACAGTGTCTTTCGATGAGCAGAAGTTCTTAATTTTTTTAAAGAATTATTTATTTTTTTTTATTTTTTAAGATTTTATTTATTTATTTGACAGACAGAGATCACAAGTGGGCAGAGAGGCAGGCGGAGAGAGAGGAAGGGAAGCAGGCTCCTTGCTGAACAGAGAGCCCGACTCAGGGCTCGATCCCAGGACCCTGGGATCATGACCTGAGCCAAAGGCAGAGGCTTTAACCCACTGAGCCACCCAGTCACCCCTTTTTTAATTATTTTTGAGAGAAAGAGAGAGAATGTGCTAGCAGAGGAAGGGGCAAAGGGAGAGGGAGATAGAAGCAGAGTCCCTTTGAGCGTAGCGCCCCACACAAGGCTCATCTCACCACCCTGAGATCATGACATGCACTGAAACCAAGAGTCAGAATCCCAACACACTGAGCCACCCAGGCACCCCAGAATTCCTAATTTTGAGAAAGTCCAGTTTATCAACTTTTTCTTCTAGGGATAGTGCATTTGGTGTTGTGCTTAAGAAACTTTGCCCAACCCAAGGTCATAAAGATTTTCTTTTATTGTCTTTTCCTGTGTTTTATAGTTTTCAGTTTTACATTTAGATCAATGATCCATTTTGAGTTAATTTTTGCATAAAGCACATGTTATGTATCAAGGCTCATTTTTTTTTTTTTTTGCATCTGGATATTAATGGCTCCCACACCATTTGTTGTTAAGACTACTCTTTCTCCATTGAACTTACTTTGTATCTTTGTTGAAAATCCACTGAGCATGGATGTGTGGGTCTATTTCCGGATTCTCCATTCTGTTAAGTGAGACACATTTAAAGTTTTTTTCTAGTAAATATATATTTATTTTTAATAGGAAATTTTAAAATGCTAGCTTTCCAACCTCAAGTTGTGGCTTCTTCTCTTAAATTACCTAGTCCTTGTGATTATGTTTGCCTAAAGTTATATTGCATAAACTCACTCTAAAATGCAAACATACAATTTATGTCACAAGTATCCTCATTTGTAAAACAAATTATGAGATGTTTTTATGATTTGCCATTGAAATATAAGGCATTCATTTTAAAGAACATTAAAAAGTACAGTTTCTTTTAGACTTCATTAAATAGACCTCAATGCAGACAAATATGCTTTTTAAAACTAAGACATTTTAAGAGTAGGGCTAGTCCAACTATTTTACTTGGAACTAATACATAGATTCATCAAGTCCCCAAGCCCTGTGGAATTTCAATTAGCTACCTGCCAAGAGCCACAGATAGCACAATATAGCTGTATAGAGGAAATACCATCTGTCTCTGTGAACAAAAATCACTCTAGTATCGATGCCTGTGGTTCCTCAGAGCTCTCTTGATATTGCCAATATTATACCCATGGTTAACCACAGCGAACTTCTCTGAATGTCCCCAACTGCAGAGACTGTAGGGAAGCCAACAACGCAAAGATTCACCGATAACACTGATTATGCTGAGGGTGCCTAGCACAGTTGACCACACCAAGACATCCATAAACAAATTCCCTAAATTGGCAGAAACTACTGAATTTTTGCCAGTTCCTGTGATAAACTAGACACCTAAGTTTTTCCAATTACTTTGTTTCTTCTTCTTTTCTAATCAAGGAAGCATGTAATATGAGCATCATTAATGCCAAGAAGAAACTTCCTATATCCCCCATTACCAAGGAAAAACCCCCCAAGGTGATATCAGATATATAAATAGAAACAAATTACAACTATGGAGATTGAGAGATTGTTATCATGTCGTGAAAATATCCTTTCTCTTTGGCATCTAGTCACTCAACCCATGTGACTTATGGGTAAGATTTTTGTGGCCACCTCTTCGTTTAACATGGTCCTCTATAGAGTCCTGTATACCTATAGGATCAATTCCAGCTTGAACCAGGTGAGTGATGGGCTACTATTGATTCTGACTCCTGCTCATCTTAACTTGCAGTCAGCAAGCCATCAAGTTAGAATAGCATAGCAGAATGCATACACCACCTGGGTTTGAGTTATTAGTTGCACATCAGAATCTATCTTAGTTAACTTAAGAAGGAAAGCATTAATTGCAGGATTTTAGAAAGTTCCCAAAGTCTTTGTAAGGGTCAGAGAAGCAAGCTCTAGACTGAGCTTCCAGGAAAAACATCCAGAACCACATACCACAGACTTGGTCACGTCGTACTGACTCTGGCACAACTGGAAAGTTGCTACTATCACCACTGACACCACACGCACGCTGCCTTTGCTCTTGATTTTGCACCAATAGGATGGATCTCCGTGCTGTATCTGTCTCTTCACATAACTCTTTAACTTTTGTTTCAGTCGCTTGATTATCATGTGTCTCAGTATTATTTTCTTTCTATATATCCATCTCCGGGTTTGCTAAGCTTCTTGAAAATTCACATGGATGTTGCTTGTCAAATTTGTGAAGTTCTTGGATGTGATTTCCTCAACATTGCCTCTATTTCATTCTTTCACTCCTCCTGAGACTTTAATTACATATATATTAATACTGTTTGCTATGTTCCGTATTTCTCTTATGTTCTTTATTCTGCTCTTCATTTTATTATTTTCTCTTTGTATGTTTCAGTTTGAATATTTTCTCTTAACCTGACTTCAAGTTCATTAATTCTGTCTCCTGCTATGTCTAATCTGCTCTAAAACCCATCCGATGAGTTCTTAATTTCAGGTATTATATTTTACATTCATTTCTAGAATGTCTTTTTTGGGGGGGTCTTTTAACTACAATATCTATATCATTTCTGAGTTTGTTTTATTCCTTGATTATCTGTCAGTTACTTTTTCCTGTTTCTTTGAACACTTGACCATTTTAATTGTGTGAATATAGGGCTCAACTTCACAGCTTTTCTTATTTCAAGAATTTTATCTATGCACTTTTTGTCTAATGCCTGAAAACAATATTTTAAAAAATATTTTGCTCAGTTTTTATAGATGTCTACCATATCAACTATTCATTATCACTGAAATTGGACCTCAAAAAACTCTCTATTTTAAATTAAAGTATCATTTCCCATCAGATTTGTGAAACCTAAGTCCAAGTTTGTTCTCCATCAGGAAAGGAGCCTGAAATCTATGGAGAAGGGAGATTGTGAAAGGAGTTGATGCTCTAAGAAATTATCAAAATGTGAAAAGGGTGTCCATATGGTATTTATTCAAAAAGTGTTTTCTACTCCATCACTATCTGATTCTTTAACTACTATGGATTCTTGATTACGTTAGACGATCAGCTAGAGATGGGGCAAGAAGCACAAAAGTAAGATGAAGTGGAGAAGAGTGGAAAAGTGCCTGGTCACTTTTTGTTCATGCCTAAAATGTACCTCAGTTTTATAGGTCACCAGGTTTTATTCTTAAAACCACACTTGAGCACATGTGTCCTGATGATTATAGTAGCATTATCAACAAGAGCCAAACTATGGAGAGAGCTCAAATGTCCATCAATTTATGAATGAATAAAGAAGATGTGGTGTGTGTGTGTGTGTGTATACATATATACACACAATGCAATATTACTCAGCCAATCAAAAAGAATGAAATCTTGCCATTTGCAGTGATATGGATGGAGCTAGAGTGTATTATGCTAACTGAAATAAGTCAGTCAAAGAAAGACAAATATCTAGGATCTCACTCATATGTGAAATTTAAGAAAAAAAATGTGAACATATGGGAGGGGGGTGAGGGAGAGAGGGAAATAAACCATAAAAGACTCTTAATGATAGAGAATAAACTGAGGGTTGATGGAGGAAGGTGAGTGGGGAGATGGGATAGATGGGTAAAAGACATTAAGAAGGCAATTTTTGTGATAAGCACCAATATTGTCTATAAGTGACAAATCACTGAATTCTACCCCAGAAACCAATACTGTACTGTATGTTAACTAAATAAAATTTAAATAAAATAACATAAAATAAGTTAAAATAAACAAAATAAAACCACACTTGAGATTTTAGCATATTTAATATTGACAATTAAGACTTAGACTTCACTTCTTAATGTTTTGCACATCCATATACTTGTTTCTACAGCTAGCTTTCTCAGATAGAAAGAAGATAGTGAAAATAGTACTATATCAGAAGGTACTGAGAAGAAGAGGGGAAAAAATGCCCAAGGCTTATTAAATACGTCACTTCAACAAAGGTTACTGAGTACCTACTATGTTCCAAGCACTAAAAAATCTGCAACAGTTGCAGGTAGTGGTGGGTTCAAATGGAAGGTGAAGGTATAACGGAGTTGGAAGGGGTGTATGTTATATCAAGATGAATAATATAGGGTTTCTGCTTGCATTTGTGAGGTGACATAGATTTCCCAGTGTGCCATAATCATTGTCAAGTCAGGGTTATGTACAAGGGGTAAGGGAGAACCAAGAATGGATTGAATCTGACCAAGGACCAAGGAAGACCAAGAAAGTCTTCCTGTAACAGACTTTTAAGCTGAATTTTGAAGATGAGTAAGACTTAGCCAGACAAAGGAAGAAGAGGCATTCTGGACAAAATCAACAATAGCAGGAGCAAAGGCACAGTCAAGAAACAAAAGGTTGTACAGTGCAATGGCAGAGGTAGAGCGGAAGTGGATTACAAGGAGTTTGACGTTTCTAAATTGTAAAGTGTGAGGTGGAGTGTGTCAAGAAAGGAGGCTGGAAAGGGAGCTGAAGTCCGTTTTATTGAGGACTTGGAAAGCCATGCCAGGAAGTTTGGCCATTATTATAAGCCAGGGTGCCACAGAGGTGTTATCATCAAGGGAGGGCATAACCCAAACTGCATTTTAGATATAGCATTCTGCCTACTGTTTAGGGGGAAAAGTTCAGAAAGGCAGGATTTGACCACCCAGCATGGATGCAGAGAAAGCCATTAGAGTGCCACTGCAATAGTCCAGGAACAATGGCCAGGCCCAGGTTAAGAGAGAAAATTTCTAAAGCTGGTAAATAGCTATGGGGTGAGAGAGTGGAAAAAGGAAATTAAAATATGTTTCAAGAAAAGAGTGTCAATTTATTGGAGGGAAACAAAAATTCCCATTTTGGACATTCGAGGTATCTATAGACTTTTAAGTTGATATAATCAGTATGTAGATGGGTAAGTGAGGTTCAAGAGAGAGCTGCTCAGAGATGGGAAAAAAGAGTGGGCATCTGGGTGGCTTAGTCAGTTAAGCATCTGCCTTCGGCTCAGGTCATGATTCCAGGGTCCTGGGATCGAGTCCCACATCAGGCTCCCTTATCAGCAGGGAGCCTGCTTCTGCCACTCTCCTTGCTTGTACTCTCTCTCTTTTTCTCTTTCTCTGTCAAATAAATAAATAAGTACATAAATCTTAAAGCATATAAAGATAGGTAAAAACATAAGTGGGATTAGGAGCCAGTGAAGTACTGAGAGAAAAGGAAAGAGCAAGGGCATGAAGTAAGGAAACCAGGGTTTTAGGATGGTGCAGACGATGACAAATACACAGGCAGACTAAGCTATGGCAAACAGAATAATATTTTAGAAGCTGAAACAATATTTTATAACAAAGAGTACATGGTCAACAATGAGAAATGAAGCAGAGAGGTCTACTAGCCTAAGGATGGAAGAGCACTGACAGGATTAGGTAATTAATCGAGGTCACTGGTGACCTTGGGGAGAGGAGAGGATCTTGATAGAGTAGAGAGGTCAGAAGTCACAAGAAAATATAGATTATTCTTTCAAATGGTTGATTTCAAAGAAAAGGATAGAGATTAGGGACTACCCAGGAGCTAGAGGATGACTTCGAGTCAAGAGAAGGTTTGATTTGAGTAAGAAAGACTTCACCATATTTACAGGCTGGAAGAAATACTCATAGGATAAGAAAGAAAAATAATAATAAAAGGAGATAATCAGTAGAACCAAGTTCCTAAAGTGGTTAAATGGGTTAGAGGCCCGAAGACTGGGGGAAGGACTGGATATGAGCACTTAGAAGGCATCACATCTTGCATCAGGAAGAGAGTGGGTGGACTAGCAGAAGACATAAGGACAGAGGGTGCGGCAGGAATTAGGGATCTATTTACCAACTCCAAGACTTCATTTTATTGATAAAATAGAGGCAGGTTGTCTCCTGGGACTGGAAGGTGGCTGGTGTGACTGGAAGGGGATGGTGTGTGGCATTAGGTTCCAGGTACTGAAAGGATTGGTGACCTTTTGAAATGGTCATTAAGAGGAATGGGGAGAACTGGTGAACAAAGGATAGGACTAAGTCCTCTCATGTGGCCTTGAGAGTCCAGGTAAAGATGACTTTTCCTTAGTAGCACTTGGCCACCCGGCAAGGGTGCAGAGAAAGTAACTAAGACAGATCTGGGAATAAAGTTTCCCAGCCATGGTGTAAAAAGGCATGCTAAAAAATCAAGTGCACAGCTTAACAGAGTGGTTTAGGCTGGATGCTGGGGAAGAGCCGGATTTTCGGGGATCAAAGAGTGAGCTTTGTGGCAGCAGGAGAGTGAGTGTTCCATTTCCCTGCTTTCCTCACTGCTCTGGGAAGAGTTCTCTACTTGCTACAGCATCCATTACCGATAGAAAACCAAATAAAACAGAGAAGGAGTGAAAGAGAGTGAGAAAACTCATTATTTCAAAATTCCTTTAACACTTTTCTTAAAAGGCATGAATCATGTAAATCATCCCCCAAAATTCTTTTTAAATTCCAAGACTAAGAACAAAATTATGGTTAAATGTTTAATTAATGTTTATTATAGCTGGCATGTTAGTTTTAGAAAGGTCAAATTTATGATACAATGAAGTAATATTTTTCACATTCTGTGTGTCTATTTTATAGTGCATTGGGGCTCAAAGTATAATAAATATCTTCTATTATTTTTGCAAGATTCTTGTATGCAAAGCTGTGTAGGGCCAAGATAATGTTGAATTTCAAGTCAAATGAGCTGGCATGAACCTTAGGCAAGTCACTTTATCTTTCAGGACTTCAGCTTTTAGACTTGTAAAATGAAAGATGGGGATAAATCTCCAAGTTTCCTTCCAGACTAAAAAAAAAGAGCATAATTTAGTATTTTAAATTACTATAGAATTGATAGGATTATTTCTTTTCCTTTCTGATATACTTTTGTTTCTAGCTACAATTTATTGAGCCTCAGTCCCTGACCAGGAACACAAACTCCAATGATAATACCATCTCTATGGGAAATAGAACATGTTTTGCATCACAGTTTAGTTTATGTTCCACCATTCTCTGCTCATATTTACTCTTTGGAGGTTTCATCTCCAAAAGTTCAGAGACATTTGTTCATCATCTTGTGACCATGGGTCTCTGAAGAGACGCCATATTATATTGCTTCCAGAAACCAAGCCCCTGATTTCTGTGGGTGGGTACTCCACAGCAACCCCTATACATCTTGGATTTGTCACTGAAGATAATATGATAAAATGCTAATAGAATGCCTGAGATGCAGGAACACTTCATAGAGTATACCCAATACACTGAACAGCAAGATACATGGGAAATAATCAAAACACAGCATTATTCTTGTCCCCCATTTAGATATTTCACCTGCCACTAGATGAAAACTAAGCAAAACCCATGGTTCACCCTTGGGTTACAAAGGGTCTTACAGTCACTTTAAGTTACAAAATATAGTTAATTGAAAATCAAATTGCCCAGTTCCAAGAGATTAATCAACTCTTTCCTCTTTATTCAGATAATGACCTCTTGTTTCATTCCATAGATGTTTAGACCATCAGAGTCCATGGGTAGGAGGGAGAGGGGACAATATGTATAGGAGAGGCCATCAGAGTTGTCATTAGCCTGGTGACTGACAATGTCCCCCAGTAAACCTGGCAGGTGGTTAATGCTGCCCTCCTATAAGTTTTGTTGTCTTGACTGCCAGCTGGGAAACATTCCTGGAAACATTCCCCTGATGTGGGTCGTTTACATTTTCCTTTGTCTACCTACATCTCTTCCACCTATCATGTTCCCAACTAGGGCTCTTCTACCCCACTTTTGGGGGATCCCCTCCCCATTAGCAGAACTCCTATTGGGAAGAAAAATCTCAGGCAGGCTGCCTTTGAAAACGACCCTGTGCTACTAGGCAATGATTTCTTAAGCAGGGCACATACAAGATTGATAAATAGTATTTCATGAGGACCTTCAGGTTCCATTTAGAATGTAAGAAGCCAGAAAGAATGTCACCTCCCACTTTAAGTACAAGGAAAAGCTATATCCAAACTTTTCTCAAATCCATCAGAGGACTGAGGTCGCAGGGCAAATAAGCCAGAGATTTAAAGAACGGCAGATGTTTCCAAGGAAAGAGGCAATATAGAAACTGACTTATTTGAGACAGAGCACCTAAAAAAGTCAAGGCCACTGTATAAGTGGGTATGAAGATTGCAGCTAATACTCTGTAATGAATCAACAGTTAATTTTTTTATAACTTGCTGTTGTCATGAAGCAGGGAGTATAGAACCCATGGAAGTTACAGACACAGGGGAATTTACATCCCCTTACAGGCTTTTCTCCACAGAAAGCTCAAAATATAGATCAGGGTCAAGGAAGATGAGCAGAGGAAGATTCTTAAGTTAATACAGGTCCAAGAAATAAGAAAAAAAGCCCTACGGAAGTGGCCAACTCTTGGTTTTGGCTCAGGTAATGATCTCAAGGTCATGAGACAGAACCTCCCACCTATCTGGGCTCTGTATGCAGTGGGAAGTCTGGCTGAGATTCTCTCCCTTTGCCTTTCCTCCCACCCTCTCTGTCTCTGTCTCTCTCTAAAAATAAATAAAATCTTAAAAAAGAAGAAGAAGAAGAATGAAGCCCTACAGAACAAAAGTCACTGGGGGCGGGGAGGGATGTAGAGCAGGGAAGCCACCAGGGTACAAGTGTACACCTATTACAGCTGGGGGAAAAGACAAAAAACAAAGATACCCTCCTCTCTTGGGGTAATGGGGGAAGCTCTCTCCCACACAAGAAACACCAAGACACAGGGCAGAGTTTGTCTGCCATGGCGAGGAGGCCAAGATCACTGAGTAGGTTCTGGTCCCACGACCAAGTGAAAAAAACCTGCCTGAGGCTAAGGCTGAACAAGAAGGCAGAAGGCCTCCCCCTTATCAGACACAGTCCAGCAAGTGTCTAATAAGAATCTACTGCCGGGCAAGGAAAACCAGTGGCAAGTCTCTCTGAGGCACAGGCTCACAGGGAAAACCTAAAGCCTACTCCACCATAACCAAAATAACACTAATTGCCAAAAACTGAAAATAGCTGGTGAATGGATAAACAGTGATTAAACCACAGACTACTACTCAGCAATAAAAAGGAACTAACTATTGATACACATAACAAAATGGCTAGATCTCAAATGCATGATGCTAAGTGCAAAAAGCCAAACCCAGATTTCCACATACTATATGGTTACATTTATATGACATTCTAGAACAGCCAAGTACAGGGACAGAGATCAATAGTTGCTAAAGGCTGAAGGTGGATGTGGGGTGGAGTACAAAGGGCAAGAAGAATCTCTGAAGGGTGATGAAGCAGTCTATATGCTGCTTGTGGTGGTAGTTACACATCATGCATTTGTTAAAACTCATGGAACTATACACTAACTAAAACAGGTGATTTTATTGCATATTATTTATATCTCAGACATTTAAATTAAAACAAAGAATTTCATTGAAACTAAGAACTTTTGTTTATCAAAAGACACCATTAAAAGGAGGAAAAGTCAAAGAGAGAAAGGAAATAGGATTTGCATATGGAATGTATAAAGAACACACAAATGAATAAGAAAAAACAGACAACCGAAACAGAAAAATGGGCAAAAGTCTTGAGGGGACATTTCACAGGAGCGGATACCCTAACGCTCAATATGCGTGTGAAAAGACGCTCGTCGTCGTCGTCTGTTCTGAAGGTAGATGAAAACCTTGCTGAAGGACCAGTACACATGCAGGAGACTAGTTAAATGTAAAGGCTGGCAGTATCAATGTTGGTGAGGGTGTGGAGCGACTGAAACCAGCGGCAACTTTGTATGACCACTTTGGAAAACTATTTGGCAGTATTTACTAAAGCTAAATCCCCCTGATCTGGCAATCTCACTCCCAAGTATAAATCCTATAGAAATGAGTGCGTATGTCCACCATAAGACATGTTCAAGAGTGTTCACAGGCCCATTATCATAATAGCAAAAACCTGGAAATAACATGAATTTCTATTAACATGATAACCTATAAATAAATTGTGGTATATGTCTACAATGAAATACTACCCAGCAGTAAAGAAAACCAAATAATTGCAACATGCAACAAGAATGAAACTCACAGATATGATGAGCGAAAGAAGTACAAAAGAGATATATGTACGATTTGAGTTATGTGAAATTCATGAATAAGAAAAACTAATTTATAGTGATGAATTTAGAATAGTGGTTATGGGTGTGGGTAGTATATGCTAGGAAGAGACACGAGGGAACCTGAGCTGCAGGAAATATTCTTTTTTCAGCTCAGTGGTTTTTACATGCGGCAGTATAAATTTGTAAAATTCCATTCAATCACCTACTCCCCTTCTCTGTTCTTTACTGCATGTTTACCTCAATGCAATACAATAAAAAGAAAATATTCCCCCACAGCACAGCTAAAAGGCTAATGATACTATGCACAAAATGAATATAAACAAGACTCTGGAGTATATAGAGACTTGTCCTTGTCCCTGACCCATGTGTGTTTCTTATCAGCTGCAGATGGAGAAGAAATGTGCATTAGTTCTACAGTCCATGGTAGGCAGTTCAGGCTTGATGCAGCTTTTGTTCCTTCTAGGTCCCAAGCTTATGCAAAGCCCAATATAGCATCTTATGTTTAAAAAAATATGGAGTAGGCATTTCCCCTCTAATGTTTTAAAAGAGACATTTCTTGTTACATGCTGTTAATTGCTGTGTTATAACTATTAATTGCATTATTTTTTTTCTACCAATAGAATAAGACTTCTTGTGCCATCATTCTCCTACCATGTCATTTATCAATAAATAAAGATTTGCAGGGGTGCCTGGGTAGCTCAGTCGGTTAAGCATCTGCCGTTAAGCATCGGGCTCCCTGCTCAGTGGAGAGTCTGCTTCTCCCTCTGCCTGCCGCTCTCCCTACCTGTGATCTCTTTCTCTCTCTCTCTGTCAACTAAATAAATAAAATCTTTTTAAAAATAATAAAAATATATAAAGATTTGTGTACTTTACTGTAGATATGCTGTACCTCAACACAATTTGTTTAATAGTCCTGCCAAGGAAGGCTATATCCACCTCGGGCCTTCAGGACTCATGGACCAGTGAGCAGTCTGTGGAATGAAATTATTCCAACACAGCAGCCATCTTTGTTTTCAATTCTGCCATTGAGGCAGCTCCTCTGGCTTCCTGTTACCATGAAACACTAGTCCTCAAGCTCCAACTGCAGGGGTTCCCCACTAACCTCTCCAAGCCATCCCAGAGACCCCCTCATTGGGTCTGAGGAAGAGGAATGTCCCATCCACTCCACCTTTCACTTTGCCCATCAAGCTCCCCACAACATATCTCTTCACAAATCTTCTCTCCTCTTCATAATTTTACCTTTTTTGACATCTTTAATGTGAATGAGAGGTCCATGAGTTAGCTCAAGTCAGACTCTACTCTATAGTTACTTTCTGCATTTTCATCCAGCACCTCTCACGTAGCATTTGTAGTTCGTGTTGGATATCGCTCAACCCAAATTTGAACACTGACCTGTCACGGTAACTTCCACTTGACCCATAAGAAATTGTTGATTGTTGACTAATTGTTGATCTAAAACAATCGCAATTTCATATGGTTCCAACTAACAATTTTATTCAAAATAAAATTTTTAGAGAAACTGAACTTCAGGTTGGGTTTGAGCAAATAGGACAGTGGGTTCTTAAATGAATGCCAGGGCAAATCCCTAAACACCATCAGCAGAGCATCTCACCTTGGCTTTCAGATGAGCACACAGCTCCTGCTGCTTTCTCCTGTCCTTAGCCAACGTGTCCTCCATTGCATGTGCTGCACAGGCCTCAGTGAGGGTCAGCACAGCCTTCTGGATAAAGTCTCTCCTGTTCTTATTCCAATTTGATATCAGGATCCTTCGCTGCTCCCTGGCAAAGCGATATTGATCACAATATTTCTCATGTTCCACCTGAAAAGAAAACAGATGGCAAACACTTATGAAACTGAGACTATGCTTTATGTCATTGCTATAAAAGATGAATAAAGTGAATTATAACCAGTAATTTTGAAAAATTGGAGACAAACATCTTAATAGTGAATGCAGCAACCAGGACCAGGTACAATTCCCCAAGTTCTGAGCCTGTGGCTAACTGGTGACTAAGGACCAGTTGTTTAATGTTTGTAAGTCCTTGGTTTCCTTGTATGGGATGGAGTCTGATTAGGCGGCCCTAAAACATCTTCCATGTCTACATGGCAGTGAATTTATTCACAGAAAGTATTACTTCCCTTGTATATAATTTCAAAAATATTCCATCTTTAAATTAGTTTGGGTATTTTAACAATTACTTCAAGGGCTTCACTTAGACACATGCTAATAAACATAAATTGCTACCATAATCCCCAAAACTCAGTTTGCCCTTGATTACTGATATATTCAGGTTTTAGGATGTCTGAACTTAAAGGAATTACAGCAGTGATATTTGTTCTTCCCATCCTGCAGTCCTGATGGACATGATATTCTCACATGGGTACTGGTAGTTCCTGTTGGCAGTGAATCCCAACCATGAGAGATCTGAGAGTCTTGAGGGAAAGTATTAAGGGGAAGAACAGGAATGGAGATTGCCCGAGTCATTTGAAAAGTCTTTGTAGGTGATTCTGAAATGTTCTTTATATGAAGTTGTGTCTTCTGAAATTGAGAGCCACTGACCCTCATAATTCTTTATCTTGCCAGTATAGACCACATCTCTGAATTTATACATTATTTAACCCCTAAGTGGTGTGAGAAAAGAATCTAGCAAGAAGGATAAGGTTGTTCTAAGATAATAATCCAGGTATGGTTAATTAGGTACATGATGAAACAGGCTATGGATGCAATTAAACCAAGTATCAGCTGCTAAAATATGTTGTGGAAACTTCTGAGCTTTGTTCCCAAAAGTCAAAAATATACTAAAAATCTGTCAAACACTAAGAAAGGAAGCATACACCATGCAGAAATGGATACTAATCAACCCAATGTAAGAAGTGAATATAAAAATCTTTATCATGTTAATAGATAAATACAAAAAGTTAAAAATCATAACTGGTCACAGAAACAAAGAATCAACAGGGAATAAAAAGAAAGATCTAATTTAATAAATTAAAACTTTAAAAAAGCTAGAGTGAATTATTTATTATATAACGTGTTTTTTATATAATAGGTATCTGCTATAAAATAAAGATCAAAATTAAAACAAACAATCATTTGGTGGGGGAGTCAGGGATAGGAAAGGATGGTCATATTAGATGTGTGACCTTTGCTTCAGTTTCTTTATCTGTAAAATAGAATAAAAATAGTACTCTTTCATCCACTTTTGTGTTATAAAAGTTTACTCATGACTGAAATAAGGTAAATTCTATACACATGTCGGTACTATTGTTACCTGCTTATTTAAAATAATTACAAAATGGGGGCACCTGGGTGGCTCAGGGGTTTAAGCCTCTGCCTTCGGCTCAGGTCATGATCTCAGGGTCCTGGGATCGAGCCCCACGTCAGGCTCTCTGCTCAGCGGGGAGCCTGCTTTCCCCTCTCTCTGCCTGCCTCTCTGCCTCCTTGTGATCTCTTGCTCTCTGTCAAATAAGTAAATAAAAAATCTTAAAAAAAAAATAAAATAAAATAATTACAAAATGCAGAGTATGTGATAATATTTTATAGCATGGCCCACTTAAAAGTTTACATGTGTTTGTTTACATATATGTTTTAAGATGAGTCATTGTAAAGTTAATTGGTGACATGATAACTTCTGTTTTCTTGTCTTTGTGGTCTTATGAACTAAAGACCCTTCTCAGGGAAATTTCAGTCATGACTCGAGTTCTAATTTGGGGCATTTGTATTTCAGACCCATCTAGGGTGATCAAGTGGAGATGTTGTTGTGGGGATGATATAAGTAAGCACCAGCCCCCAGGGCAAGTGCTGCCTTCCCCATGACTAGAAGGGCTGGGATGTGGCAGGCTCTGCAGATAGATGGGCAGCAGGCACCCCACTTTCAGGCAAGAGCCAGAGACTGCAGAACCTCTGAGGGTGGGCAGGTGAATGCACAGACACCTAGAGGTCAATTACAGGCAGAGCAACCCAGGAAGTCACAGCAAAGATCTCTCGGGCAGGTAAGCACAGAAGAATGAATGTTGCCTGAAGGGTTCTCTACCTTCTTGTGGACCATACGACTTGAAAAATGGGAGACTTTCAACCTATAACCCTATTATTTGCTAGAGTGTAGGAAAAAAAATAATTTTTAGAGTACCATTCTAAAAATGTAAATTTTGCCTAGTAATTATTGACCACTAAAGCAATTTAACTTGCTGTTATATAGGGTCCTGTACTCACCAAATCATGCCTAGATCTGTGAGGAAAATATCTTTGTAACATGTTCAGATACAGAATTCTTCTGTTACAGAGCTCTCCAGAATACTGATCCAAAACAGCCTGGTAAATCCAGTGGTCTTCTTCACTTAACTGGAAGTTTCTAGAAGCAACAAAAATGTCACAACACATTGTTAAGCAATCACCGAGTTTGAGGGAACTCAAACTGCTCAAGCTATTAACAAATGGTACTGATTATATAAAATAAAGTCTGGGGTTGGTTTTTTAAAATATATTATCGCCAAACTATATGTCTGCTATAGAAAATGTTCTAAATCCTAATACGATGGGTTCTTCAATCCTTTATTGGTCTTGCCACAAGTTCCAGGCATAATTTCAAGAAGTTTGCAAAGTGACATAATATTTTTAAAATATTTATTCTATCTTCCCTGTAAGAATATTTAAAAAATCACAATCAATGAGTGAAATAAATGAACACTGGGAAATAAAACATACAGACTAAAATGAATTTTTATTCCTGGAGGAAAACACAAATGTAGACAGTTAAATGAACAATTTTACAAAGGAAATTAAGGCCTGAGGAAAGCACTTATTTAAGGTTTCACTTTAAAACAAGTCTAAAATTATCATTAATTTACTCTCTCAACTTCTCGTGTGGTGGGATTAAGACTAGATAATTTTAGCGAGAAGATTACCAATGGCATTAGATTTCAGATAACTGAAGAAATCATTTGTAAATAGGACCTCTTCAAGGCCCTACCTAATAACATGTCCACCCTGGTCCAAAATGCCCTTTTCATTTCAGAGCACTCCTAGGCACTGGCCTGGTTTGTTTTTTACATAAGGTATTATTAGCAAAGCCCTATGCAGAGTGGAAAGGGTGCGATATCAGCTTAAACTCTAAACTGAATTAATGCCTCTTTATTATTCTGGGTTTATTTGCATATTGTTATTCCTGTTTAATAAATTGGAATAATGAAATACAGATGCAATCAGAGTGAATATTATTAGCAACAAGTTTCTTTGATCCAAGATGGAGACTTGCTATTGTTTACTTCTACTATATCAATGATCTTCTACTTTAAAGTTAATAGTGCAATTCAAAGAATTCATAATATATCTTCTATGCCCTTGACAAATACTTGACAATTTAAAATGAATAAAAAACCTCTTTAAATCAGTGATACTAATGGGAATTCCACTGTCCTCATATCATACAAAGTTACCTGGTTTTTGTAAAGTGTTTCATTATTCTGGTAAGTAGCAAGAAAAAAAATTCTCTTTCAAAAAAGATAATCTTCACTAACAGCTCTATAATGGGAAGAAAAAGAGGCATGGAGGTATTTTACCAGAAGAAGCATACTCCACAGTTCTTCTGTATGACATAATAATCTATTGCAGAGAAATAATCTGAAATGAGTTCATTCATTGAACACTTCTCTACAGAGAAGGCAGGTGCATCTGTGAATTATCAGCATCTTGGTGATGGGACTTCTAGCTAATAATACACTGAGTGTATTGCTTCTGTCTGAATCAAGTATGAATGTATCGACATTCAAACAAAGCATTTCATATAGGGGCATTAAGCCTGTGGAAACACTTGCCTACGTGTACTTGGCATTTAGAACACCCTCAAGACTTCATGGATAATACCTAAGGTCCTCTCTCGAACTCATTTTGTTCACAATAACAAAAATGCATTTTAGTAGCAAAGTCAGCCACATAAATTCTCTATTACTACACCACAAGTAACAACAACAACAACAACAACAAAAATAGACCTGTGGTCCATGTCTTCATTTATGCTTTTAAACTATTTCTCTAATCACAGGGACTTGAACATGTATGACTTTCCACCTTTATTTAATTACAAATGTGGATGTGTGTGGCGGGGTATGCTGAGGAGGGGAAAATAACAGATTTGAGGTCAATAAATTGTCCGTTTGTTTTAAGTTGTCATCCATCTATTCAGTGGATGCTGTTGGTGCCATGCTAGATCTCCCTTATTAGCTAGAAGTCCCATCACCAAGATGCTGATAATTCACAGATGCACCTGCCTTCTCTGTAGAATTGCCCCAGACCAAATGGGAAATGCTTCCCCAGGAGGCTTTTCTCCCACCCATTTTTGAGGGCAGCTGCAACCAATGTTTGGCTGATATGGGGGAACAGAACTCTGTGATACCATTCATGCTCAAGAATTTCACCGTGGAAGCAAACTGCGGGCTGTTTCTGCTGAGCTCACCTCCATGCAGAGCCATTTTCCCCTCCTCTTTCTTTCTTTCCTTACCATCCTTCTCCTGAGAGCATTGCCCAACAAATCACTTGTTCTTACAACTCCTGTCTCAGCTTTGCTTCTATAGTACCTGACCTAAGATAGTATCTAAGCCATCTTACCCATAATTTTCAAAAAATAGTTTTAATCCTTTGGTAAATGGAGAAGTACTTCTAAGTTAATCGCTTTGATGATCTCTCATATTGAATGGTGGTGCAAGATTTCGGCTACACTCAAAGAGAAAGTGCAAATGGCAAACATTTACAAAAATGCTTTTCAAATAAAAGCACACATTAAGCAGTGTGCATTGCTATAAATAAATATAGCAGCAGGAGAATCTGTGGCACTGAGTGCATTTTTACATATTGTGCAAATGTATTAATTACATCCCATTATAGTGACAACATTAAAACCACTTAAACATATGAAATGATAATATAACATCAAAACTATTTCAAACCAAGTAAGCCACAAAAGATCACATCCATTTTGCTCTTCTTATTGATTTTAGAAACCTCACATTTCAACAACTTTTTCCAATTACCACAATTATGCAAACTGTAAGTCATTTTTCTAGTATACAGAGAATAAAAACAAAAAACATACTTTAAAACGATACATAAATATTCACAACATTATTATTTTAGAGTATTTGTAGCAGTTTTTAGAGCCAAAGGCTTAAATTTTGAGGCAAATATTCACATTGGCAATAGTAATAGCGCATACATCTCCATTAGGACGCTGTTTGTGAGGGAGAAAGCCCCCACCATTATATATATATATACTGAGTCTTCTGGATAGTAAAAATCTAAGAGGAATATTCAAATATAATAGCCTCTTCAGAATAACAAAGTAGTTGTTCTCTATTTAGCCTCTAAAATAAAATCAAATTTAATAATTCTGAATTTCTAAATTCCAATCTGGACATTTATCTTTCCTAATCAAACATCTTTTCATTGTACAGAAAAACCTATGTAAAATAGCTAAGCTATATAAAATAACTAAGGTTAGCTTTTTTTTTTTTTAGTTTTATTTATTTATTTGACAGACAGAGAGAGAGAGCACAAGCAGGCAGAGTAGCAGGAAGAGGGAGCAGGAGAAGCAGGCTCCCCACTGAGCAAAGAGCTTGACCCAGGGCTCAATTCCAGGACCCTGGGATCCTGACCTGAGCCAAAGGCAGTTGCTTAACCAACTGAGCCACCCAGGTGCCGCTAAGGTTAGATTTTACCTTCAAAGTTCCTGTTTAATTTAATTGCTTTGCTGGTGATTCCAATGACAGAAGTAGCTAAGTTATACAGCTATTAAAAGCTCTTCTGATCATTTACCTACTTTCTGAATTTGAAAAGTGACTCCATAATTTTAAAAAATTTAAAGAAGGCTTTAAAATTACCCTAAACTTTTGCAATTTTTAAATTATCTTTAGAGGAAAAAAATCTTTGGCAGGTCTGTGCAATTTCTATTCTTTTTGTCCATCCAAAATTTTCTAATTTAAAATGTTTCATAGTTTTCATCTTTATAATAGCATACCAAGATTTTACAGTTTCTAGGCTTACTGGGCACTTCTAATACTTCAGGAAATTCCAGACTGCAGAAGTGTAAAATATCTACAAATCAGTCTCCACCTACCATCCCTGCCCTATAATGAAGTCCCATGATATAATTTTATCATGATATCCCAGGATGTGAGACAAAATGGGTAATTCAGAAAAGAATGACAGCTATAAGAGTCTAACTACACCAAGGCTTACTTGTCTCCCTAATTCTACCTGTCTGAATCATTCCAAAAATTCTAAACTGACTCACAATTAACTTAGCCACCAATTTTCTTCTTAGTCATGCTTAAGTCACTTCCTTAAGGTTTTGGCTCCATGACATCAACACACATTTGTGGTGGGGGGAGAAGCAGAGAGGCAACCAATGGTGGCAAACAAGGTGACAAGTACTTTAACAGCAGAGACAAGTTTATGAAATTAACCATTGTGTTCACAAATGGCTGAAAGTTGTTTTATAACTTTCTCAGAGTGAAGGGAGATTTCCAGCAAAATGGTAGTACCTCCTGAAGCTGCCTGATACAGCTCAAGATTGGCAACTGGCCACAGTGAATCTGGCCTGGAGAAAAACTCTTAACTCTTCTAGTTTAACAGTGGCAGGAGACATCTAGTGCTTCTCTCCACTAAGAAGTAGGATTGCAAGGAAACACTGGCGGATTAATGTGAGTAAAAGATAGCTCTGATGTAATCGGCTTTTTGGGCTGTATTGGGTCTGACTCTACTTTTTAATGTTGTCTTTCCAAATCAGCCAAACACTGAATCTAATTAGCCTGGTTCTTTAACTGTCACCCCACCCAACTACCACACCACCCCACTCCCATTATCCAAATATAAATCTCTCTTTGGTTTCCAGCTGGGTTTACAGGGGGCTCCTTAGCCTTAGAGTTGCTTCTGATCAACAGAATCTTCTCCTTGGATTTTGTTTGAGTAAGTATATTGTCTTTCCAGGAGACCCATTCTTACTTAGCAGTTCTCACTTCCAGGGTCCTCAGGCTCTGCCCAGTCTGCCTACTTAAGTGGAAGATGATGGCTAGAATAAGGTAGGGTCTCACAAGTATGGCCATCACTTCTCAGCCTTTGGGCTAAGATCAGTTGTAAATGTATGGCCAAAATCCACTGAATTAAAGAATCAACAACAAAATTGCCTATAGGGTAAAGCCAGAACTTACATCAGCATCCAAAGCCACAGTCTCCTGAGAGCCACAGGAAAGTGAAAATCTGGCAGGGCTCTAAAATTGATGACTCCAGAATTTCTTCCAAAAGGGTTTAGGGGCATGAATCTGGCCAGAAGAGGAGGTTAAGTGATTTATTTGGAAGCTGCAATTGCTACTGATATGGCAAGCACACTGTTTTTTCTTAGATTTTTTTGAGGAGGAGGAGTTGTCACAGAAAGCTCGATTTTTTACTTAGAATGTATATTTTTTAGAAGTGGAGTAGCTGGGATTATGGCAAGGCTCCTAAACTATCCTTTGTCCCTACATCCATCTACACAGTTTTAAGAGGCAATATAATTCCTAGTGGAAGTTTTGGGATCGTATGATCAAGATAAAACACCCTGTTAAAAGTAACACATAATGGCTCAACCACTCCACATGCTATGTTTTAAGTCATTATATTCATCATAAGTATAAGGAAAAGGTAATTGTAGCAAACTTTGCCCCTACTCCTGCTTCTGCTCATAAGAATCCTAATTTTATTCAAGATCTACCTTTCTCCATAGGGCCTCCACTCCAGGGAAGGTGAGCACCATCCCCAGCCTTGAGAGAGAATCTTGATTGATTTTAACCCCTTTACAGACATCCATTCACAAGGTTCTGGCCAGTGTTTGGTATAAGTATGGACAAAACACCCAACTCTGGCCAATGAAATGTGAGAACTAGTCTTCCAAGGCAAAGGTCTCCTAGCTTATGAGGAAGAAAAGTTCCTTTTCTGCCTCTGAGTGTTATGGTGGGAATTGCTGCAGGAAGTCATCTACCTTGCAGGAAAGCAGGGCAAGAGAATGCAGAAAACCAGATTTCACTGTGCTTGGACTTCTCTACTTCTACATTTTATGGGAAATAAGACATCACTGTTGTTTAAGTGACGACTTGGGTTGGGATTCTCTTACTTACAGCCAAAGACACCCTATTTGATAGCTAATTGAAGGAAAGAAAAATGACTTTTTAAATGTATCCAGAGACCACCATCTACACTAACATTCCTCCGATGACCGGTAACTGACAAGTATTCAACATCAAGGACCATTTTAAAGGCAAAGACCCGGAACTAAACAAAACCAGCTCAAACTCGAATGTATACAATCAGTAAAAGATCACCTACAAACACACAATATGCTCTATTTTTTTTTAATACTACTGAGCCAGACCTGGCCTCCATGTACCAGTTTATTTTTCATTTTGGGGAAACAAAAACATTTTTAACTTCAATAAAGGTGAAGTGAATAGAATTACTTATATAGACATTATGACTCAGTTTTCCAGATTCAAAAACAAGAGTAATAAAACTGGCCTATTACTTTGGGATGGCATGAGGAAACATTTAATTAATTAACCATTGAGGGCTTTTGACATTTTATTTATTTATTTATTTATTTGGCTCCACACCCAAAGTGGGGTTCGAACTCACAACCTTAAGTTCAACAGTCACATGCTCTAATGACTGAGCAGGGCAGGTGCCCCAGGCTTTTGAAATTTTAAATGTCACATAAAAATGCTGTAATATCACCTTAAACCAACTATCAGTAGTCATTAAGAAATTATGAGTAGATTAGAGGACTGATGATTCTCTTTCCCAGAGAAGTTTATTATTTTTTAGACATTATCAATATTCAACTTTATGTTCTTATATAAGCACTAAGATGGCAGATAAACATAAGCCTGAGCAGGGTGATTATAATTTCTTATGTTACTGGTTCTCCATAGTCTCAGTTCTAATGATACAGTTTCCTCAAAGGATTGGACCTCAAGGTACAAGGAGTAGGAAAATCTTGTTATGAACAATTGATTTGATATATAAAATAGGCATTATAATTCCTCTCGTCAAAATTTGGCAATCCTGTCCATAGTAATTTTAATCTTGTCTTTGTTTATAGCTACACATATTTTATTATGTTAATAATAAACTCTATCTGTATTATCCAGGTTAAAAAATAACATATGTCAATTGCCCTGGACACAAATCTCTCAAGTTGCTGTGTTTCCATTTTCTCCAATCTGATTTACTCAAGATTAATTTGATTTCATATCCACCAAAGAACAGAAACCTCTCATAAATGACTCTCACTCCTTCATCCTATAAAAAGCAGATTTTTCAGTCTCCAAAAGTATTAAAAAATGTAGCCTCAAACACCACTACACTGTGTAGTTTCTGGCTGAAACAATTATATCAAGAAGGTATGTGTGGGTTTCAGTGATACTAACAATAAGGACAGTTGAACCTAGAAACTTACAGGCACTATTTCTACATTATCCTCACAGATACATTTAAACAAACATAACATCCAAGTAAATATACAAGCTGAATTATTAATCAAGCAAGGCAAACTCTAAGACTAGCTTTTCGGGTATCCTACACAAAATGCATCCATTTTTCTCCCTTGATAAAATGCATTACACTACAGCCAAAAGAACTTAAAATATACTTTATTCCCACAACAAACCTGAAGTAGGTTAAACAGTTGTCAAATATGGCTTTTAGTTCAAGAGTCATAAAGTAATTAAGTATTTTCAATGATGTATTTATTTTAAGAGAAAGTTATTAAATATGTATGACAAAAAATAAATCATAGTCTACAATTATGACCTCCCTCTAAAAAATATAAGTTGCAAAATCAGGTTGGACAAACCATGTTGGAATACATCAAGAGAAAATGAGAGTTGCAGTTACCCGAGTGTTGCTCGAGTAGATCACGTAACCAATGTAACTAAGTGAACACGCCAATGTTCAAATAACCATGTTCCTAATTCTGGGCACTTTTCCACTTACTAACTACCCTTGACATACAACCAGCCCAGACCAGAAATGTAGAACCTGAGACTGGACATCCCTAGGCATGGAAATTTTCCAAAATTTCTGAGACTACATTCTCTAAAAAGAATCCCATCTGGTAATTAAGGCCCCATTATTTTAACTTGCTGTAATGTCATCAAGTAAGCAAGTATGAGTTATTCCGTCCCTTTTCTTTTCTTCTATCTTGTATTCATCAAGCAATATCCTCATATGTAAATATTTGTTTATTAAAAATACTTTAGGGGCACCTGGGTGGTTCAGTGAGTTAAGCCTCTGCCTTCAGCCCAGGTCATGATCCCAGGGTCCTGAGATCGAGCCCCACATCAGGCTCTTTGCTCAGCAGAGAGCCTGCTTCCCCCTCTCTCTCTGCCTGCTGCTCTGCCTACTTGTGATCTCTCTCTCTTTCTCTGTCAAATTAATAAATAAAATCTTTAAAACATACATATTTTAAAGAAAATTACATGAAGTCACTCATTGTTTCCTGAGTGCTGAGTTTCCGATGCTGGCTTTTATCTTTTTCATCTTTTTGCCAATTCTATTGGCAAAACTTTCACATAAAGACAGTGACAGAGCTATGATATGTAAATAAGTACTGAAAAAGAGAGAGAAAGAGAATATGAACAAGACACTGGTGATATTCACACAGGATTACAAAATCCAATGAAATTCAAAAGATGAACCAAACAATGGAAAGTCTGTTGGTCAATGTATAAAGGGTTTCTACTTTTCTGTACTCTCAAAAGTATTATAATTTTTCAATCCCTTTGACTCAGCAATTTCAGCTCTATAAATTCGTGTTAAGGGAATAATCATGGGATTACTCAAAATATAGCAACAGAGTTATTTGTGCCAAGGTTTTTAACCAAATACCAAAATATATACTAAGTAATTGTCTAAAGCCAGAAGATGGGTTGAATTTATCTGGTACAACCACATATTGTAATGTCATGTGTATAATAAAAAATATGTTGTAAAGGAATATTTAATACAGTGACCTGAGACATAGGTTAATAAACACTGATTGGAAAAATGAATATTAGATTTGATTCACAAACAGGAAAAATAATGAGTAGGTGTAGCGTATGTTTTCATTTTTATAAACATACATTTTTAATGTATATGTATAAATATACATTTTTATAAACATTTCATTTTTATAAACATACATATAATTTAAATATATAAATTGTTACCAGAGACTGTCCCTTGGTGTTGGGAACTAAAGACTAACTTTTACTTCCTTTTCTTTGCTTGTCTTGGTTTTTTAAACATTTTCTGTAATGAATATAATTATTTCTGTATTAAAAGAAAAAATACATATATTAGGAAACATATATAATGCTACTAGTTATCTTGAAACTTACTAGTTAGTAATTTACTCGACTTGTTACTTGAAAGTTACTAGTTAGTAACTTTCATGTAATAAGTTACTAGTTACTAGTTAGTAAGTTTCAAGTAACAAGTCGAGTAAACTGAAATAATTTAGTTGAAAAAATATGAAACTATAGGCCTTGGCAATGTACACATAGAGGGACAAAACTGTTAGAATCATTGTAGATTGTAGTCTACATCTGAGTCTAAAACAAGCAATTAAACTTGTCTTCGTGTTATTAATGAAATACAGCTTAAATAAAATCTAAATAGCTTCACACATATTGAATAAAGCGATAGGTTCAATTGCTGTCAGACTTAAAGAAAAAAAAAATATGTTAGAGTAAAAGACAACATCCTTTAAAGCTGTGTTGTCCAAGACAGTAGTCACAAGCCACTATGTCGTTATTCAGGACTTAACATGTGGCTAGCACACCAATTAAGGTGTGCTGCAAGTGTAATATCCAGACCAGATTTCAAAGACTTCATATGAAAAATGGAATGTAATGTATCTAATTAATAATTTTGAAATACTGATTGTATGTTGAAATGCTAATATTTTTTTATGTATTTTTTAAATTTTTTTTATTTTTTATTTTTTTATAAACATATTTTTATCCCCAGGGGTACATGTCTGTGAATCGCCAGGTTTACACACTTCACAGCACTAACCATAGCACATACCCTCCCCAATGTCCATTACCCTATCCCCCTTTCCCGACCCCCTCCCCCCAGCAACCCTCAGTTTGTTTTGTGAGATTAAGAGTCACTTATGGTTTGTCTCCCTCCCAATCCCATCTTGTTTCTTTTCTTCTTTTTCTACCCCCCTAGTCCCCCATGTT
>PISX010010585.1:0-69418 GCA_004024625.1 Mellivora capensis
AGTCATTCTGCATGTTTCTATTATGGCAGTGGTGACCATCCTTCCTGACCTAACGCCCAGGCATGACATTTAGTATAGGATTTCTCAAACCTGGCACAATTGACATTTTGGACCAGATAATTCTTTGTTGTAGGGGGCTGTTCTGTGCATGGGAGGTTGTTTAACAGCATCCCTGGCCTCTGGTCACTAGATTCTCAGCATCTACACACATGCCCCACTTGGGACCACTGTAAGTGTCTCCAGACTTTGCCAAACATCGCATACAGAGCAAAATCACCCTCTAAAGGTTTAGCATACAATGTGACAATGGCTACATTTCCTATGGACTTTTCTCCTTTATTCATGTCTTTCCAGTAGACTTTTGTCAGTTACCAAATGAGACATTCCAGATGCAGAAAATGAGGAATCAGTGACATGGAAAGCCAGAACACAAAAGAAGAATGCTTTTTAAAACTGTAAGGGAAAATGACTTCCAACTGTGGCTAAAATGCTAGAGCTCATAATATTCTTGTTTCTCCTCTTCTTCCTGAACATGCAAGTAGACGACATTTCCCAGCCTCCTTTCACTTAGACAGCCCATGTGACTGTGTTTTGACTGGTGATGTGTGGGTGAAAGTAAATCCACTTCCAGGCCAGACCTCTAAAACCTTCAGAAGATCCTCCATGTTCTCTCCCTTGTCACCTGGATGGATGCAGAAGTCCCAGGGAAGGATTCCAAGCCCCAGTGCAGTCTCTAAATGAAAGAAACCTGGGTCCCCAAATCATGTACACACACACACACAAAAAAAAAACACTCGCCCATAAATAACTGCACTTACGAATGTATAGACCAAATCTTTGTTTGTGTTAGTTGACTGAGATTTGAGGGTTGTTTGGTACAAGAGTTAGCCTATTCTAACTAACACAGCCCCTTGGAATTCTGTGTGCATATCAACCATCAATTAAGTGGGCAAATAAGAAGGAGGAAAAAGCAAGTAAATTTCAAGAACTTACCTCTTCTGAAATCCTTTCTTAGAAAAGCAGGTAGAGGATATAGTCCTTCAAGATAAGGCTAGCAAGCTAATATGTGAGTCAAATGAAGAAAATTCTCAGGGTGGTGGTAAAAATTCTTGGTAGGATGATGGGACAGCAGACTAAGAGAGCAACCGAAAAAGATGAGAGCAGGAAGACAAGGGCATCTGAAGGGACCCTCAGATACATGGAACTAATAGGTTATTTGCAGTCTTTGTTTTACAGTGGTAGGTTTCGTACAATTCTACCAGAGAGTCTGGAGTTAGCGATAAAACACAAAAAAGCCGATAAAACACAAAAACTGAGCCACCTGGGTGGCTCAGTCATTTAAGCATCCAACTCTTGATTTCCGCTCAGGTAATGACCTCAGGGCCAGGATTGAACCTGTAGTTGGGCTCCCCTCTGGGTGTGGGGCCTGCTTGGGATTTTTTTCTCTATCTCTCTCTACTTCTGTCCCTCCACCCCTACCACCCCACCCTGGTCTCACACACTTAAAAAAAAAAAAAAGGAAGAAAAGAAAAAAGAAAAAAAAACCTGTGGCAATCAACTCCAAGGAAAACAAAAAGCTGAACAAAAAAGGAAATATAATCATGATACACTTTGACATTTAGCTGTTACAGTGTTTGTGTAGTCATAGCAATGCATACTCTGAACACTGACTTATGCCCCAATTATTACACATCTATATTGGGAGAATGGGAGGAGGGACACTCTCCAGGGGATAGCAGGGGGAATTCATAGGACAAGTAAGTTCTTGTCTTCCGAAGTAGGTAGTTCATGAATAATGTCTACAATTGAAAAAAATCAAGAAATAGCAGTGTAAATATATCATTTAGAAATACTGAGGCAAATTACTTCCTCCTCCCACCAAAAGAAATAGCAACTAAACAGAATGGAAATAGTTACTTATGGGAGAGAAATCAGGGGCAGAAAAGTTGGAAAAGAACTGCTGTTCCTTGTTATTAGCCACTTGGTATTATTTGATATATGTCAAAACTACTTTGTTTAAAAATTTGATTTAATATTTAGGAAATGAAAGAAGGAAAGAGAAAGGAAGAAAGAGAAGGAAGGAAGGAAGGAAGGAAAGAAGGAGAGAAAGAAAGAAGGAAAGAAGGAAGGGAAGAAAGGAAGGAAGGGAAGAAGAAGCAGGAAGGAAGGAAGGAAAGGAAGAGAGAGAGAAAGAAGGAAAAGGGAAGGAAACAAAAGAAAAGAAAGAAAAGCAAGTTGGGACAATTTATATAAGAAATGGTGATACAAAAAAATCAAAGAAATAGAAATTAAAATAAGATACAGTTTATTTTAACCCGTAAAGGTTAAAAAGAAAAAAAAAAGATCGCAATTCAAAGCCAGGCGTGGGACTCTCCCCACCACATGAGCTTGCCAAGCTTCCCAGGAGACCAGTCTGGCTTTATGCACTCTCCCACTCTGCCAAGCCCATTCCAAATGTGCAAATGTTGCTTATAATCCATGACTCTTCCCACTGAGCTTGAACTAGAGCTTCAGTATCTTGCTCAATACAACCCTCAGGATAGTCATAACCACTTGATCAGAATTAATATGTAAGATTAAACAAAACTATTTGCCATCCTGGAATAGAAATACAAAGATAATATTGTCTGAGCCAAAATTCTCTAGTAGAGCTCAAAGGTAAATCTTTTGCGTTAATGCTTTGTCGGAGACACAATCTTAGTAAAGCATTAATGAAGGAAAAAGGGAAGTGAGTCAGGGAAGGAGGGACAGCAAATACATTGTGGTGTGTTATCAGGCAATACAGCTGCTTGCCCAAACAAAACCTCTCCAGAGAAGGGACATGTAACACTGCTCCTCAGAACAGTCCATTAAGTGGAGGAAGGATAAGCAACTCTGCACATCCATTCCTATCTTTCTCTCACTGGTCAGAGTCCACCCCATGGGGCATTAGCCTTCACCCCTTTCTAGACTGTGTTACCTGACCTCTCCAGACAGCCCCTGGGAGCACAGTGGCCTCTGCGGATACAGTCCACCCAGAGGCCAGGAACATCATCCCTCCTTCCGGGTGGCAGGAACAATGGTGGGGATGAGACTTGCCAGGCAATTCCATCAGGGAAGCAAGGCAACCAGAGCCAAAAAGATTCAGGTGGTGCATGAACTATATTTTTTGATATAAGTACGATCTCATTTTTGCAAAAATACTTAAAGTCTGTAAAATACAGATATTTATATGTATACATTTGCATAGGAAAGTCTGGAGGAATATGCACAAACGCATTTATAGAGGTTACATCTAAGTGATTATTTTTCTTTTTTGCTTATCTGTTTTTTAGATTTGCTAAAATAGACTTTTATTTCCTGTGTAAAATGAAGAAGGGGAGATAAATCCTTTAAACATTAAAGTATAATATCATCTAATAAATCACAACAAAAGATGGTACTCATTAAAATTTAAAATTAAAAATGACTTTTAAGGAATTTTCATGATATGCCCAAATATGTATTGAATAAGAATATTAAATAGAAAAGTGGACAAATGGAATAAATAGGAAATCCACTTTAAAAGTATGTATATATATAAAAAAATTATTACAATTAGAACCACAAAAGACTATTTTAATCCATCAAACTGACAAATATATCTAAATGACAATACCCAGTTTGTCAAGGGTAAAGGAGAAAAATTTTCATGCATTGATGGTAGGCATGTAAACTTTATATCCTCTGCACATCTGCACTTTACATCCTCTGCACATCTGCACTTTACATCCTCTGCACATTCTCTGCACATCTGCACAGGAGAACAATTTAGAATATATAGTGCTATGGGCTAAGTTGTGTGTTTCCACTCCCTCCCCCCAACCCTGGCAAAAAAAAAAATTCATATTTTGAAGCCCTTACCCCACCATAAGGCTATATTTGGAGATAGAGCCTCCAAGCAGGTAATTAAGGTTAAATGAGGACATAATGGGATTAGTGTCCTTATAAGAAGCAGAAAGAACTGAACTTGCTCTATCTCTGGGTGCACAGAAGAAGGGCCATGTGAAGACAAAGCAAGATGGCAGCCTTCTGCACGTTAGGAAGGAACACCTCACCAGAAATCCACCATCTGCCCCCACCTTGATCGTTACCAGTTAAGCTGAGAAGGTTGAGAAATGTGAAATGAGTTTCTCAATGATATGTAGTTAATAGATATTATATGTAGGATCAAGAGCTATTTATGCATAAAAAAATAAGATCATCATATGGGGCGCCTGAATGGATCAGTGGGTTAAGCCTCTGCCTTCAGCTCAGGTCATGATCTCAGGGTCCTGGGATCGAGCCCCACATCGAGCTCCGTGCTTGCTCAGCAGAAAGCCTGCTTCCCCCTCTCCCTCTGCCTGCCTCTCTGCCTGCTTGTGATCTCTATCTTTCTGTCAAACAAGTAAATTAAATCTTAAAAAAAAAATAAAATAAGGTCATCATAAAGAATGGGGGAGTCAAGACATATGTGGCAAGTCAAAGAGACTGAGCGGTCAGTGACAAGGATTTTAAAGACGAGAGAAGTTGTGAAAAAATCAACTGCCATTGTTGAAGCCTGCAGCATTCATGTACGACTTGGGGCAAGATCCTAATTGCTTAATTTCTCAGCTTCTCCGTCTGTACAGCGGGAATGACACTATCTACCTCACAGGACTGCTTTGAAGAGTAAGTCAGATCATGAGTCATTATAACTAAGGGTTACTCTAAGTGGTAGCCGCAAAGGGGTACTTTGGACGCAGAGAGCCAAAGGATTTCAGACAGGGTCCAGCCTGCTCAGCCTGGGCAAGTCGTTCTACCTCTCCCACCTTCAGTTTTGCATCTTCAACATGAGAGCTCCGACTAGCTGAACTCCAAGGATCCTTGTGGCTCAAACCTTATAGGAAGAGAATCTGCATCACATCAATAACGGGAGGTATTATGGCTTTAAGCAGTGTAAAAAAGAGAACGTAATAAACTGCACACTGATGCCTGGTGCTTCGGGAGGTGAATTGCCAGTCTTCTGTGTTAGAGGAGACTCTCACGTTAAACAATGCCATTGCCCATGTGATACTTTTCATAACCATCGGTTCCAAACATACATCATGACAGGAGCTACTAAGCGTTCGGCGCTGCTCTTAAATTAATTTTTATTTTAATTAAACCCAATAGCAACCTCATTCACTTGAAAAATAGTAACACTTACATGGAATACACTTCCTTTATCTCACTCACAGGCCTTGTGTGGTGCCCCTTTTCCTCACAGACCCTTCTGGACTACTCCAAGGCCCCTGACTTAAGAACCACTCAGAGGGCAATTTGGGAACCACTAACAAGGAGGATGTCTTCTCAAGGCTTCACCAGGAAAGTGAAGGAGAAAGATCTTTTCTTTCAGCGTCTGTCTGCAGTTTGACACTGAGCCAGAAGGTACAGTGTGCTTGTAGCCTCTGGGAAGACTTCTCTCGGTTGCAGTGTCAGGCGGCGGTTGGACACCTGTGTAGCCTCTGGGCATCCGTGGGGACTGCCTTTGAGGTGAGTAATCCACCCTGGATCCAAGAGGCATTGCCCTCCTAGAGCCAGAAGCATGAAAAGGTGACAAGCTGAATGGCTTCCTCCTTGGATAATCTTCACCATCAAAAAGAGACATTACCCTTGATTCCATGAAAGAGTCATCTTTTGAACTGAAATCATATTGTTCATTGTGATTTTGTTGCAGAAAACATTGGAACCTGGGCTTGAAATGTGCGGTTTCCAGTCACTGTCTCTCAGTCTCCATTTCCTCACCTAAAAAAGGAATGGAAATAACACCAAATTCAATGAGTTTTTGTCAATAAGATAATTAAAAAGCTCTCAATAAACCCCAAAGTGCTATGGAAATGTCAATTATTATTGCTAGTGGTATCGTGTAATTTTTCAAGTTAAAAAATACTTGTTCCTCTCTCTCCTCAGGAATCTGGCAACCCAGATAGAAAGTCTTTTAACAGCATACAAAAATGGCCAATTTAATCCCTAGCAAAACCCATGCCCGGCCGTCAGCCTGTCAAAGGTGCCTTCTATGCGTAAGAATGATCTATAGAAGCCCGAAGGTTGATTATAAAATCTCAAGTGTCTGCTTGCCTCGAGCCATTTTAGATGAGCTATTCAAAACGCATCCAAGTAATCAGTTTGCTCTGATAGACAGGAATAACAAGGAGGAGGGCTTGATTTCCCCTGCTGAAGACGAGGCATATCCATTGTTGTCTACCTTTCCACAGATCACATAGCCAGCTCTTTGTTCTTACATAACAATATGGCTTGAGGCTTAAAAGTTGTGTTCAAATTTCTATGCTAGGGAATGCCATGTTAGTTACTTTACAAAGAACTCCAAAAACTCACAGGCAGAAATGAAACCACCAACTCAGTTGGTCTGCAGTCTTTTCTAGAATTTAAGGACATATTTACATTTTTAGAAGGGAATACTCATTTTATATGCATTTATGATAGTAAGTTCATAAAAGTAGTATCTTCCTAAATGCATCATCAAATATTTACTTTGGTCTTGTCTGCTCTTTCTTAATGAGGGAACACTTTCAATACAAATTATTAATTAATATCCAATTAAAATCCCAGAGCATTTTGTTAACTGGAACTTGAGGGCACTGGGTGTGTCCCACCAGTCAGAAGTCATCACAATATGCTGGCGGAGCCCAGAATTCAGACCTGGACTGACTGTGTGTTATGTCAACTCGAGGAAGTCTGTATCATTTCTGGAGTCTCCATTTTTTTTTTTTTTATCTAGCAAGTACGAGAAAAAATTCTTCCTAAAGGAAGGAAATGAGAAGACGGGGGTGAGAAGGTTGTCCTCATTACAGAAATGTCAGTGATTATTGTTACTGTTATTGGCGAGCTCCGAGGACAAGAGCTGTTGGCCCAATTACTCTTGGTGGCCCAAATGCAGTGACTTATACTGACGTGGCTGTCACGGCCCTCACCACCTCAGTGCAGTGGGGACAGCCTAGGAAAAAGATGGGTGTATTCTGAAATATTTACAGATGAAATGATGCGATGCCTCGGGTTTGCTTCGCAAACAAAAAAGCAAGTTGTAAAACAAGATAAACTATATGCTTCCTTGGAGGTAGACATAAATATAAAAACAGATATGACTATAGATACATAGAGAGAGATACAGAGGTGAATGTGGGTATAATCTCTAATAATACACAGTGATCATATCTGGCTGTAATAAGACGAGGGTTTTTTTTTTTTTCCCTTCTTTGTGACATATCTATATGTTCCAACTCCTTTTAATGAACACTTTATTTCTCTAATTTTTTAAATGTGTATTTTTTTTTTCGTTTTTTATTTTGTTTTTCAAAAAGATGTTAGGAAAAAAAGTTTAGGTTGCAATACTCCTGGTAAGACCGTGAAGCACTAACTTTGTACTCCGTCATAAAGCTAACAAGACCTCCTGGTGATTTTAGCTTCACACAGGCTGGTCCTTCCCCTTGGACCACTCTCCCAGCTCCATAATCCATTCTGTCTCACCTTCACCCAAGTGTCTAAATGCATCTCCTCAGAAATCTCCTCAGGTGAAGCTCGCTGACTTTGTTCATAGTGCCCGACATAATTTTATAATTATATATTCTTTTGTTTGTTTCCTTGTTTATTGTTGGTCTCCCTTGCCTGTGAGACTCAAAGTGCCAGGAGACAGAGACTATAGCTGTTTTCTTTATCACTGTATACACAGCGCCTAGCACAGAGCTTGGTGGATAAATATGTACTGAATGAAGGAATGAATGAATGAGTGAACGAACGAATGAACGAACAAACCAGGGCCCATGTAGTAAGGCAGGTGTCTTCACCCAGATAGATCCAGGTACATCAGACTCTGAAGGCGAGGGTGGGGGATTAAGTCAATAGGCATCGGAGGGCCGGCATATCAATGAATATTTGTCTGCTGTACTAGAAATGAAACCTGAAGTGGTCATGAGTGACTTCTCTTTCAACTCAAAGGACTTCTCAGGGCAACGCTTACTGGAAAATTCTAGAGCTAAAACAGAACTTCAAAGTCAGACTCTCTTCTGCAGACTGGGAAACTGAAACCAGAGACCTCTCACTAGGCCAGGAGCCCTAGTCACTCCTGCTAGGCCAGTAACCTCTCCCCTGTCCCTCACAGACCCCAGTGTGACAGCCGTATCGCCCCGGCCTTCACAGACAGCCCCAGAGCTGCTTCTTGGCGTCCACTAGCCCAAGGAGTCTGAGAGTAAGTGAATAGACTTCCTTTCTCAATGTCCTTTTTTATAAGTTGTTTATTACATAGAATACAGATTCCTATCTAGTTTGACATCAACATTCCTTTTATTGTAGAGCGACATCAAATCCCAAACCAATATGAAACTCACTTTCTCCCTAGCTTCTCTATCACACAAACTCGCCTAGCATCCCTCAGAGCCAGGTCTGGGTTTAATCATCACTCTCCTTCTTTTGGCATTTAATAAACATATTTAAATACAGGTAGTGGTAATGACATTTATAGAGTGCTTATAATCTGCCAGGCACTATCTGAGACACTTCACATGTTGTGATCACAACAACCCTGTAAGAAAGATGATAGTACATGCATTTAAAATGTGTAAACTGAGACAGAGCTTTAAAAACCTTGCCTAATTAGCAAGCAGTAGAGCTGGAACTGGACCCAGGCAATCTGGCTCCAGAAAGCACATTTATAACTACATGTAGTTTTGGGAAGTTCTCGTTTTGTTTACAGTTTGCTTAAATCAAATACATGTTTATTTCCATATTGTGCATTATAGCACAGGGGTACATGATCCAGGACTGTAGGGAAGATTGTTCTTTCCTCAACCTGTGGCTTTTATCTCTCTATGCAAGACTGTCACTCAGCTCATTGCCCCTTCCCAGGCAGGGAAGGTGGGAAGAGGAAGAGGCAGGCAAATAGCTGCCCTCTCTCCTAGCAACTTTTCATTTTGAAAAATGTCAAACCTACAGAACAAAATAGAAAGACTTTTTTTTTTTTTTAATGGAACCAAGAACGTTTTAGCTAGCTTTACCAATTGTGGACATTCTGCCATTGGTTTTATCTCTCTTTATATCTCTCTGAAAGTTACACAAAAGAATATTTCTACAATATAAAAGGAAGATCAACTAGCCAGTTAGAAACCTTACAAATGGAAGCTGTTGATTTGACGAAATGAAATATTGTGGGTGGTTTTCCTTTTTATTCCCTCTATTATTAGAATGTTTTCCTCATACACACAAAAACACAAACTAGAGTGAAGATTTTTTTTAAAGGATAAAAACATCAACACCACAACAGTGCGAAACTTGCCAACCTAGCCTCTCCGTACAACCAAGAGACTAAGAAGATGATCACCTGGTGGGGTGGAAACAGAATGGACTTCAGAACTGGGTACAAGCCCCAGGCCCGTCCCCTGCTGAGCTGTGTGATAATCAGGCAAGATTCTGAGCCTTTCTGAGCCTGTTTCCTCATAGGTGAAATATGGGAGGACTTACTACAAATCTATATTGCCGATGATTCTTGGGTAGAACTGAGGCGTTGGCCTTTTTAACAACTCCAGTGTAAATGGTCCACAGAGCGTATCTGAGAGACAGTGAGTAGGAAGGGTGCTCACTGAAGAATCTGGAATGGGGGAAGAGACCCCAAACCCTTGACAGCATCTCCTCAGCTGGCTCTTCCCGCATCCCTGCTGCCCAGCCTTACCCTCTTCCACATGGGAAGCTGCACAGAATTTCGCCTCTCTGATGCCAGTTTGGTCTTCTCCAGCTGAAGTCCTCCTATACCCTCCTCCCCACCCTGTACTCCACCCCAGCTCACCCGAGTTTTGCCACCAGTGTCCCACAGAGCGCTTCTGCTACCGACAGCCCAGCCATCCTGGACACCATTAGGATCTTCAACACTTGGCCCACTTGGCCTCCCCATCTGCCTCCTGTTGAGAGCCCAGCTCAGGTTTTCTTCTCCCAAGAAACTCCCTCCTCCAGCCACCTGGAGTTCTCCTCTCTAACTTGCATTTAGTTCTACCCTGCAATTTTCCTGACCTAGCCCCTATTTTATTCTAGGCATTGTTAAATGTGCTCTGAGCTCCATCAGAACAGAAGCAGTGATTCTCCTGCCTCTTATTCACTTAGCATAGTACCAGACACATAGTAGGCGCTCAACTCAGCCTATACTGGCGGCCTGATTATTCCGATGACTTACTAAGGGAGATGAGAGGAGATGAACAGTGAGCACGAACGGAGGGCCTCTTGTAGTCTGATGGGCCCACACAGGGGCCCTCGAGTGTGGCTGACCCAGTCTTTAAGGGTGTTTTAAATAATGAGCTATATGTGACTGCATAAAAGTAGAGTTCAAAATAAAATCTGAGGGGCGCCTGGGTGGCTCAGTGGGTTAAGGCCTCTGCCTTCGGCTCGGGTCATGATCTCAGGGTCCTGGGATCGAGCCCCATATCGGGCTCTCTGCTCAGCAGGGAGCCTGCTTGCCCCCCCTCCCCCGCCGCCTGCCTCTCTGCCTACTTGTGATCTCTGTCTGTCAAATAAATAAATAAAATCTATAAAAAATTAAAAAATAAAATCTGAAATAAATGAAAAGCAATTGATAAACAGCTGCTGTCATGTGCTCTGTTGTGTCTTTGATGAGTTTCAATTAAAAATAGCCCAAATACATCTAAAAAAAAAACAACCCATGGTGAATTCCCTTTATTGTCCCTTTAATGTGTTACTAAGGAGTTATTGGTATCATTTCATGGCTCCAGCACAAATGCCTCTAGGATTTATTGCTGGGTTCACATCTCTGCTCTTTTATGGATTTCTTCCAAGAGGGGCTTGAATACGGGGCTCCCATTATATGTCCCTTGTGGTTGGTTGGCTAGAGCTAGCTACATCAGCAAATGGCAGTAAAGCTCACCAAGGCAACAACTGTTCCTCACCAGTGTAGTTTGATTTAGAGCAGAATGTTTCCAGATGGGTTCTGATATAACCCTTTTACTCCCATCTCCTGACATACTGTAACTGAAAAATCAATCACACAGCACCCAGGTTTTATATGTTGCTGAGTTTTGCTGGGGTGCGAGAGGGCAGTTAAAAGTGTGCGTGTGTGTATGTGTGTGTGTGTATACATGCAAACACATATATACCCATAGAAATAAACACAATACCTTCCTCTCTAGACAAAAGTACATATTTGTACAAATAACTAAATAACAATGGGAGAAGGTCCCGGAAGGTGATAGGTGTGTTTAATAGCGACCAATTACAAATAAGTACTATCGAAAAAGACTTTATTTATTTAAGGGTGTAGAGACACCTTAAATCACAGACTCTTAGTTTGTTATGTCAACAGGCTGTCAATAAAACTCGGTTCCCCGGGTCAGTAGAATCACTGGTGCGTTCCTCAGTCCAGCTTCTTTAACCAGAAGCAGTCGCCAAATCTCATTAGCTCGCTCTGTCTGTGGGAGGAGGGAGATCATCTATTAGTTACGTTACTGTGTGACAAACCATACAAAAGAGAGCTTTAAAACCGCGGGTGCTCTACACTCAGGAAGGAGAGGATAGATGTCCTTGGATATCAGCTCTAACAGCAAGAGAGTTTGCAGAAGGCAATCGGATGATTACATGTGGGTTGGGCTGTATGACTGTTTTGTTTTAAATTAGCCAATGATTGCAAACTTCATATAGCGGACCTGACTTGCCCTTTCTGAATGTTTTCTAATGTCAACCTCCATAGAGGACTGCAAAATGAATGTTGTGAAATTAACATGATTTCGGTGGCACTGTAATTAGATAACTTTCTCCCATGGAAATCCAACTCCTGAAGCACTAAACAGATGTATTGGGCTGTTCTGTGTTCATCTGACTATAGAAGCAGCAACAGATACAATACGTTTCTAATTATGTAAGTGACTGGGCAAGGAAGAACCACGAGCAGACTTCCTTTCTTCATTTTAATACCCTCAGAAGCAGTCGTGCTTTCTTTTAATAAAATAAAATTAAAAAGGTGACTTTCTTTTAATAAAACCAACATGGCCTTTGAACAACATTTTACTCCCCCCGTATCCAGCTTGTATTTACTAAAATGACTACCAGGAGAAATTGTGTCATGGACCACCCCACCTACCAGATGCCGGGCAGAAGTCTCGGTGCATTTGATTGTCCGCTTCATAGAATGGCACTTCTCAAACTTAAATGCATTTACAGATCACCTGGGTGTCTGGGTAAAACGAGGATTCTGACCCCTGAGGTCTGCTGGGACCATGAGAATCCGTATTTCTAACCCGCTCTCGGGTGATACTGATGCCGCAGGTCTGAGATTCACATGCTGGGCATAGATCACCTTAATAATGTTCTCTAAAATGTCCAACAGGAAATATAAACACAGTTATATAATTTCATGCAATTTGTTTCCTGAAAGATAAGACTGATTATGTTTAAAGAGAAGTCGATATTGGACATGAACTTTAAAACACAGTTGTCATCTCCCTAAATGTTATCTCCATGGATAAACATCTTTTGAGAGCTCAAAGAGGTCCTTTAAGGTCGATGAATATTGACTTCAGGAAGTGATCCAAAACAAAACTCAAACTGATTCATTTAAAACAAAGCTTGAATCCAATACTTTTCCCCAGCTGCTCTATTGATGACTGCTTGACTTTTTCTTTGCAGTAAATGTACATAAACAAATCGAAAATATGATCTCCTTATTTTTAAAAATCTCTTCCCTAGAATAGGACTCAAGTTCATTTGCTCACCTACAACATCTGCTGTGCAACATTTATTTAAATAAGACATACTTAAATAAGATTTCTGTTACATAAACTAATTCCCTCTGAAATTGATTAGCCTAATACAGATTCAGCTATGGAGATAAATGTCAAAGATCAGAATTTTCTACTTCACCTTTAATAATATTACAGCCCTGTACTTAATAACTACTTTCTCCTGAGAAGCTCATAATACCTCATATTCATCCTCCCACTAACCTTTTCTGAACTTGGTAAAGAAGTGTGTTCTTTTTATAGATCTGGATTTGCAAGGCTAATTCCTAAAGACTTTAATTTTTGTATAATTTGAGTAAGCAGTACTAAGTCGAACATAGTAATACATTGGAGGTGATTTTTTTAGCATAACTCAGTTTTCCAAAAGCATAGTTAATGGATTCATGGACACTAGCACAACTTCCTATGCACAAAAAGAACATTGTAATAAAACAGCTAAATATACTCACTCCCCAGATATTTATTTAGCATCTATAATACCAATACTAATAATGATAATAATAAATGCTTAGAATAAACTAGGGACTATTCTAAGGGCTTTGTGCATAAATCGGTATTCTTTACAACATCTTACATGATAGATACTAATATTATCCCCATTCCACAGATAAAGAAAGTGAAACAGTGAAAGACTAAAACTTTACCCGAGGTTATAAAGCTAGTAAGTACCTGCTATGGTCTGAATGTGTGCTCCCTCCCAAAATTCATGTGTTGAAATCCTAACCCCCCAAATATGATGGTATTAGGATATGGGGCCCTTGGAAGATGCTTGGGTCATGAGGCTAGACCTCATGAATGGGATTAGTGTTTTATAAGAGACCCCATGTTTCTAAGAAGCAGCAGTAAAAGGGCCCTCTCTAGAACTTGACCATGCTGGCTCTTTGATCTTGGGCTTCCCAGACTCCAGAACTGTGAGCAATAAATTTCTGTTGCTTAAAACCCACCCAGTCTGAAATTTTGTTATAGCGGCCCAGACAGCCTAGCTGGTCAAGCCAGAATTAAAACTCAGAGAGCCTAGCTTCTGTGTCCAAGATCTGTCGTGTGCCAGACACCATGATAGGTGACAATGATCACAAAAAAGTTCTTGTGGGGATAGCCAACATGCTGCGTTCACAAGACCTCCACCCCGCTTCTAACCACCAGTCATCATTATAGCCTATAAAATTAGATTCTTATCCACTGTATAAATGCATCCAGGTTTTTAAATTTTTTATCATTCTAAAAATCATACTGGGGAAAATATGAGATTTTAGTTTTACAGTCATGGGGAGAAGAAACCTTTCTCAAGCATGACCAAAGTCTGTAAAGTATAAAAACAGAATTCATTGTACAAAATTGCAAACATTCTGTACTGCAAGGGTGCTATAAGCAAAACTAAGAGATAAATGATGTTTCCAAATAGCAGAGATAATGGTGGCCACCTAAATTTAAATCTCCCTACACATCCTCTGAAAAACTGTACAGGTCAACAAAAAGAAAAAAAAAACCACCTACACAAATCCCGTACTTTCATCTTAACTAGAAAACCAAATAACACTACAAATTTCACATTATCTTTATTTTTTTATTATTTAAATTCAAGTAGCCAACATATAGCACATCATTAGTTTCAGATGTAGTGTTCAATAATTTATCAGTTGCATATAACACCCAGTGCTCATCGTGTCACGTGCCCTCCTTAATGCCCATCACCGGTTATCCCATCCCCCCATCCACCTCCCTTCCAACAACCCTCAGTTTGTTTCTGATATTAATCATAGTATCTTTTTTTTTTAATTTTTATTTATTTGTCAGAGAGAGAAGGAGAGAGAGAGAGTGAGCACAGGCAGACAGAGTGGCAGGCAGAGGCAGAGGGAGAAGCAGGCTCCCTGCCGAGCAAGGAGCCCGATGTGGGACTCGATCCCAGGACGCTGGGATCATGACCTGAGCCGAAGGCAGCTGCTTAACCAACTGAGCCACCCAGGTGTCCCAAATCATAGTATCTTTAAGAAAAAAACACATCAAGTTACAGCAACTCTATATCAAGCCTTTGCAGAGACCTAGGAGTGCATCTCCAGAAAATCTGCACGAAAGAGAGGAGAGGGAAGGAAGTTAAGACAGCTCTCAGAAAGAGGCCTCCGGAAGTGTGAAAATGTCAGAAAGGTTCCAGTAGCTAAGAGCACTGACTACAAGAAAGAAACTGCAGGGTGACATGAGATTCAAAACAAAAACAAAAACAGTTCTGGAAAGGCCAGGGAAGGAAAGGATGGAAAAGTAGAGGCAATCTTTGGATACTTCATAGAGGAGGCAAAAAGAAACGTAAGAGAAAGATTGAAAGATTCAGGATCTGTCAAGACAAAAGAAAATTGGGGGGAAAAAAAAAAAAAGGACACACAGACACTCTTTGGACCAAATACTTTTTTTCTTAGTGAAAGTATAGTGGGGTCTACTCTGTACGTTGCAGGATATTTGGCAGTACCCTCTACCTTCTAGATGTGATACCAACCGTTATGACGAGCAAAAATGTCTCCAGACATTGCCGAATGTCCGCTGACCTAAAACAATGATTTGTTGCATTGCTGATTGGTTTGTTTGCTGTTTGAAGACTCACCTTTAAATTCTTCCCTTTTTGTAGTAAACAAAGAGAAAAAAAATAAAGAAAATTAAAGGAAGGAAAAGAAGCTCTACTTCCCCATTCATTCATTCATTCAACAGATTCCTACTGAATGCCCATTAAGCAATCTGCTTTGTGTAAAAGATGAATAAGTACGATGCAGTCACAATCCAAATTTTATGCTTTCCATATTATTTCTTTTAATAGTATCATGGTTTGATTAACTTCGTTACAGCTCTGTTTCTTCCATGTCTCATCTTCTTCCTTCTGTAAGCAGATGAGGCTACACATGCTCTTCTCATGGCCATGGCAGAGGCTCGAGAAAGTGAAATCACATAAGCCCTAGGCTCAGAACTGACATACTGTCATTTCCGCTCCGTTCTCTTCAGTCGAACACAAGATCACAGGGCAGAGAAAATGTACTTCACATTTTCACATCACAGGGAAGTGAGGAGAACTACACATTCACACGGCGAAGGACATGGACACAGGGACAGTTGAACAATTAGGGCCTAGGCTGCACTTTACCACAGTGGAGGAAAAAAAAAAAGTCTTGTTTTATTATGTCCACGTTAAGATTTCTTTGCTTTTAAGTTTTTATTTTAATTCCAGTTAGTTAACATCCAGTGTTATATTAGTTTCAGGTGTACAACATAGGGCTTCAACACTTCCACACGATCACCCAGTACTCCTCACCTGGGCCCTCCTTAATCCCTGTCACCTGTTGCACCCCTCCCTTCTTCCCCCTCCTACCTCCTCTCTGGGAACCATCAGTTCTCTGTAACTTAAGAGTCTGTGTCTTGGTTTGTCTCTCTCTCTCTTTTTTTCCTTTTGCTTGTTTGTTCTGTTTCTTAAATTCCACATATGAGTGAAAGCATATGGTATTTGTCTTTCTTTGACTTATTTTGCTTAGCATAATACTCTCTAGCTCCATCTGTATCGTTGCAAATGGCAGGATTTCGTTCTTTTTTATGGCTGAATAATTATTCAGCCATTTATATGTATATACGCCACGTCTTGTTAATCCACTCTCACCTGTTGGACACTGGAGCTGTTTCCATGTCTTGGCTCTTGTAAATAATGCTGCTTTAAACATAGGAGCATGTGCATCCCTTTGAATTAGCGTTCTTGTATTTTTAGAGTAAATACCTACTAGTGCAATCGCTGGGTCATAGGGCAGTTCTATTTTTAACTTTTGGGGGAAATTCCATCCTGTTTTCCACAGTGGCTGCCCCAGTTTGCACTCCTATCCAGGGTTCCTTTTTCTCCATATCTTCGCCAACGCCTTTTTTCCCTTGTGTTGTTGATTTTAGTCATTCTGATCAATGTGAGGTGGTATCTCATTATAGTTTTTTTTTAATAAGATTTTATTTTATTTATTTGTCAGAGAGAGAGAGAGAGCGAGCACAGGCAGACAGAAGCAGAAGGAGAAGCAGGCTCCCTGCCGAGCAAGGAGCCCGATGCGGGACTCGATCCCAGGACGCTGGCGTCCCTCATTATAGTTTTGATTTGCATTTCCCTGATGATGAGTGATGATGACCATCTTTTCATGTGTCTGTCATGTCGTCGACATATGTCGACAGTCATGTCGGCTGTCTGGATGCCTTCTTTGGAGAAATAGCTGTTCGTGTCTTCTACCCATATTTAATTGGATTATTTGGTTTTAGGGTGTTGAGTTTTATCAGTTCTTTATATATTTTGGATACTAACCCTTTATCAGATGTGTCACTTGCAAACATCTTATCCCCTTATTCAGTAGGTTGTCTTTTAATTTTGTGGACTGTTTCCTTCCATGGGCAGAAGCTTTCTATTTTGATGTGGTCCCAGTGGGTTTTGTTGTTGTTGTTGTTTTTTGTTTTTGCTTTGGTGTCTCTTGCCTCAGGAGACATCTAGAAAAAAAGCTGCTATGACCAATGTCAGAGAGGCTACTGCCCGCCTTCTCTCCTAGGTTTTGTGTGGTTTCAGGTCTCACATTTAGGTTTTAACCATTTATTTTTGTGTCTAGTTTAATAAAATGGTCCGGTTTCTTTCTTTTGCATGTTACTATCCAGTTTTCCCAACACAATTTGTTGAAAAGACTGTCCTTTTCCCATTAGATATTCTTTCCTGTTTTGTCAAAGATTAATTGATTATATAGTTGTGGGTTTATCTCTGAGTTTTCTATTCTGTTCTGTTGATCTATGTGTCTATTTTTGTGCCAGTACCATACTGTCTTGATTACGACAGCTTCGTACTGTAACTTGAAGTATGGAACTGTGATGCCTCCAGCTTTGCTTTGCTTTTTTAAGATTGCTTTGGCTCTTCAGGGTCTTTTGTGGTTCTATATAAATTTTACAATTATTTGTTCTAGTTCTGTGGAAAATGCTGTTGGTATTTTGATAGGAATTGCCTAAAATGTGTAGATTGCTTTGGACCATATAAACATTTTAACGATATTTGTTCTTCCAACACATGAGCATGGAATGTCTTTCCATTTCTTTGTGTCATCTTCAATTTCTTTCATCAGTGTTTATAGTTTTTGGAGTACAGTTCTTTCACCACTTTGGTTAAGTTAATTCCCAGGTATTTTATTATTTTTGTTTCATCTGTAAATGGAATTATTTTCTTAATTTCTCTGATGCTTCATTATTGGTATATAGCAATGCAACAGATTTCTGTACACTGATTTTGTATTCTGCAACTTTACTGAAATTCATGTATCAGTTCTAGCAGTTTTTTGGTGGAGTCTTTCAGATTTTCTATATATAGTATCATGTCATCTGCAAATAGTGAAAGTTTTACTTCTTTCTTGCCAATTTGGATGCCTTTCATTCCTTTTTGTTGTCTGATTGCTGTGGCTAGGATTTAGCATAGAACAGTACTATGTTGAACAACAGTGGTGAGAATGGACATCCTTGTCTTGTTCCTGACCTTAGGGGAAAAGCTGTCTTTCCCGCTTAAGGATGATACTAGCTGTGGGTTTTTCATACAAGGCCTTTATTATGTTGTGGTATGTTCCCTCTAAACCTACTTTGTTGAGAGTTGGGTTGTTTTTTTTTTTAAGCATGGATAAATGTTGTACTTTGTCAAATGTTTTTCTGCATCTATTGAAATGATCATATGGTTCTAAAGATTTTATTTATTTGCCAGAGAGAGAGAGCACAAGCAGGGGGATCAGTAGAGGCAGAGAGAGAACAAGACTCTCCATGGTGGGGCTTGATCCCAGAACCCCAGGATCATGACCTGAGCCAAAGGCAGATGCTTAACTGACTGAACCACCCAGGCGCCCCTGAAATGATCATATGGTTCTTATCCTTTCTCTTATCGAAGTGATGTATCACACTGATTGATTTGTTAATATTGAACCCACCTTGCAACTCAGGAATAAATCCCACTTGATTGTGGTGAATGAATGATTTTTTTAATATATAATTGAATTCAGTTTGCTAGTATTTTAGTGAGGATTTTTGCAACTATGTTCATCAGGGATGTTGGCCTGTAGTTCTCTTTTTTAGTGTTGTCTTTATCTGGTTTTCATATCAGGATAACACTGGTGTCTTAGAATGAATTTGGAAGTTTTCCTTCCTTTTCTATTTTTTGGAATAGTTTGAGAATAGTTTCAACGTTTGGTAGGTCCTGGACTTTAGTCTGTTGGGAGTTTTTTAAAATTTCTGGTTCAATTTCTTTGCTGGTTATGGGTCTGTTCAAATTCTCTATCTCTTCATGTTTCAGTTTTGGCAGTTTATATGTTTCTAGGAATGTATCTGTTTCTTCTAGGTTGTCCAATTTTTGGCATGGTTTTCATAATATTCTCTTATAATTGATTATATTTCTGTGGTGTTTGTTGTTATTTCTCCTCTCTCATTTGTGATTTTATTTATTTGAGGCCTTTCTCTTTTTTCTTGGTAAGTCTGGCTAGAGTTTTATCAATTTTATTCATTTTTTTCAAAGAACCAGCTCCTGGTTTTATTGATCTCTTCTATTGTTTGTTTTCATTTCTGTATCGTTTGTTTCTGCTCTAATATTTATTATTCCCCTTCTTCTGCTGGTTTTGGATTTTTCTTTTTCCAGGTCCTTTAGGTGTGAGGGTAGGTGGTTTATTTGAGATTTTTCATGCTCCTTGAGGTAGGCCTGTATTGCTATAAACTTTTCTCTTAAAATCACTTTTGCTGCATCCCGCAGGTTTGGGACCATTGTGTTTTCATGTTCAATTGTTTCCATGTACTTGTATTTCTTCTTTTATTTCCTGGTTAATCCATTTGTTGTTTAGTAGCATGTTATTTAACTTTCATGTATTCGTGGTTTTTCCAAATTTTTTCTTGTGGTTGACTTCAAGTTTCATAGAGTTATGGTCAGAAAAGATGCATGGTATGATTTTGATCTTGAATTTGTTGAAAAATATTTTATGGGCTAACATGTGATTATTCTGCAGACTGTTCCACATGCACTTGAAAAGAATGTGCATTCTGCTATTTTAAAATGGAACATTCAAATTTATCTGTTAAATCCTTCTGTTCCAGTGTGTCATTCAAAACCATTGTTTCCTCGTTGATTTTCTGTTTAGATGATCTATTGATGTAAGTGAGGTGTTAAAGTCCTCTACTATTATCATATTATTATAGATTAGTTCCTTTATGTTTGTTATCAACTGTTTTATGTATTTGGCTGCTCCCATGTTTGGTGCAGAAATATTTACAATTGTTACATCTTCTTGTTGCATTGTCCTCTTTAATATTATATAATATCCGTCTTTGTCTCTTGTTACAGTCTTTGTTATAAAGTTTATTTTGTCTGATATAAATATTGCTACTCTGGTTCTCTTTTGTCATCCATTTGCATATAGATGTTTCTCTAACCCCTCACTTTCAATCTGTAGGCATCTTTAGGTCTAAAATGAGTCTGTTGGGGCACCTGGGTGGCTCAGTGGGCTAAAGCCTCTGCCTTCGGCTCAGATCATGATCCCAGGGTCCTGGGATTGAGCCCCACATTGGGCTCTCTGCTCTGCAGGGAGCCTGCTTCCTCCTCTCTCTCTGCCTGCCTCTCTGCCTACTTGTGATCTCTGTCAAATAAATAAATAAAATCTTAAAAATAAAATAAAATAAAATGAGTCTGTTGTAGGCAGCTTATAGATGGGTCTTGTTTTTTTTAATCCATTCTGTCACCCTATGTCTTTTGATCAGAGCATTTAGTCCATTTGCATTCAAAGTAATGACTGATAGATATATTTATTGTCATTTTATTACTTGTTTTGTGGTTCTTTCTGAAGATTTCCTCTGATCCTTTATTGTCTTTCTCTCCTGTTTTGCTGATTTTCTTTAGTGATGTATTTGGTTGTCTTTTTCTTTTTATTCTTTGCATATTTATTAATGGTTTTTGACATATGATCACCTCTGTTTGTACGTAACCTCTTCTGCATATAGCAGCCTATATTAAGTTGATGGTTGTTTGAACCTATTTTTTTCTCTCCTCCTCACATTTTAGGTATGTATTATTATATTTTATATCCTTTCTATCTGTGTGAGTTCCTTGACTGGTTTTTTTAGAGAAATACTCATTTTTCTTTTGTGTTTCCTCCCCTTATAATGATATTTTTGGTCTCTTCTTTCCACTCAAAGAGTCTCCTTTAATATTTATCATAGTGCTGGCTTAGCACGAACTCCTTTAGTTTTTGTTTTGTTTGGGAAACTCTTTATCTCTCCTCCTATTCTGAATCATAGGCTTGCTAGATAGAGTATTCTTGGCTACAGATTTTCCCCATTTAACACTTTGAATATATCCTGCCACTCTCTTCTGGCTTGCAAAGTGTCTGTTGAAAAATCTTCTTCTAGCCTTAGGGGTTTTCCCCCCTGTAAGTTACTCACTTCTTTGGTCTTGCTCCTTTAAAATTTTTTTCTTTATTGCTATATTTTGCAAATTTAATTACAATGTGTCTTGGTCTGGGTCAGCTTTTGTTGATTTTGATAAGAAGTTCTCTGTGCCTCCTGGATCTGGATATCTGTTACCTTCCTCAATTAGGGAAGTTTTCAGCTGTTATTTCTTCAAATAAATTTTCTGCCCACTTCTCTCTCTCTACTCCTTCTGGGACTCCTCTAATACAAATGTTATTACATTTTATGGTGTCAGTGAGTTGCCTAAATCTATTCTTGTTTTGCATAATTCTTTGTTCTCTCTTTGTTCCCTTTGTTTACTTTCCATTACTCTGTCTTCTGTGTCACTAATTCATTCATCCTGCTGTTCATTCCATCAAGCACTCTTCTCACTTCATTTATTGAGCCCTTTGTCTCTGATATGTTTTTCCTTATCTCTGTGTTAAGGCTCTCATTCATGACTTCCATTCTTTTCTCAAGTCCAGTGATTATCCTTACAATCATTGCTTGAAATTCTCTATCAGGCGTGTTACTTACATCTGTTTTGCCTTGTCCTGTTCTTTCATTTGGGATAAATTTCTCTTGTCTCCTCATTCTGTCTACCTCTCTGTGTCTGTTTCTATGTATTAAGAAAGTCAGCTATGGGGATGCCTAGGTGGCTTAGCCAGTTAAGCATCTGCCTTCAGCTCAGGTCATGACCCCAGTGTCCTCGTATCAAGTCCCACATCAGGTTCCCTGTTCAGTGGGGAGCCTGCTTCTCCCTGTCCCTCTGCCTGCAGGTCCCCCTGCTTGTGCTTTCACTCTCTCTGACAAATAAATAAATAAAATCGTATAAGAAAAAGAAAGACAGACAGACAGAAAGAAAGAAAAAGAAAATCAGCTGTCTTCAGTTCTTGAAAGTAATGACTATGAGAAAGAGGTCCTAGAGTGCCTTGCAGTCCAGTGTCCCCTCTTCACCAGAACCTGGTGTTTAAGGAGAGTATCTGATGTGTGCTGCTTATGCCCTGCTGTTGTCACTGAGTCACTTTTCCTTCCAGTGCAGTTGTCTGTACTGACTCACTGCCTGTTGTAGACTGTGCCTGCTCTTTGTGGGGTTAGTGGGACCCAGACAGGCCAGCTCTGAGGGCACATGCCCACTAGGGAAGTTGGGAGCAGGGTGGGACTGTTAACAAAATTTGTGCTAGGCCACTAGTCCTACACCAGATTCCATGAAGCTCTGCAGGGACTGGGGCCTGTGGGCTGGCATGACTGGAGGTGCAAGGCTGGGCATGGCACACAAGGTAACAAAATTTTCCCTGAGCCCAGGACCAAGGCTAGCAGACTTGGAGTGGGTAAGTCCACAGGAAAACTCATGGGACTGGCACAGTGCTCATTGGTTAGGTAACAAGTGTCTGTGCAGCACCACATCCCACAGGTGGCCCAGTGTTGATGCTTGTGGGCAGGGGAGAAAAATGACAACAGCCTGCTCCCTCATGAAGAAGTCCCCCAATGTGCTCCAAAATCATCATGAAAAGATCTATCTCCCGCTTTCCCCCAACATTGTGTAAACTGTCATTTTCATGTCACTCTCTGCACAGGCTATTGTCTCTGAAGGCAGTGACAAAGCTTTCGCTTGCCCTCCTGGCCCACCCAGTGCTAAGTCAGCTGAATTTTAAAGCTGTAGGTTCCAAGTCCCACTAATTTTACAAACTTACAGAATTCAGGGGTGCCTGGGTGGTTCAGTCAGTTAAGCATCCAACTCCTGATCTCAACTCAGATCTTGATTTCAGGGTCAGGAGTTCAAGCTCTGTACTGGGCTCTGCCCCTCTGATTCTTAAAGCCAAATGTTGGGGTTCCTGGGTGGTTGGTTAACCATCTGCCTTTGGCTCAGGTCATGATCCCAGGGTTCCTGAATTGAGCCACGTCAGGCTCCTGCTCTATGGAGAGTCTGCTTCTCCCTATGCCCCTTGCCCCATTCTTTGCACTCTCTCTCTCACACAAATAAATAAATAAATAAAAATTTTCAAGAAATAATAAAATAAAGCCAAATGTTATGAAGATTAGTCTTCCCCGTGTGAGCTCCCTGGTGCAAAGTCCTCTTTCTCTGCCCTCTCCATGTATACAGCTCCCTCCCTCCACCTTTCTGATCTTCCCAATCTTTCAGATGCACCCTCTCCTCTATATTTAGTTGTATAGTTTGTTCTGCCAGTCTTTGGATTGCTCTTAGGTTTATTGACTTGGATGTGGGTGAGACGTAGTTGTAAACATGAGTTGAGGAGAACTCAAGGTCCTCCTAATCTTCCCAAGCACCCCCAACAAATTGAGATTTCTAAGCACAGATCTTCAAGTTAAATGAATGACTACAATAACACTATCATACTTTTCAATGACGCAGAAAAAGATTAAATAAGCCATCAATCTCAGAGGATTTATGATTTCCATGTATTTTTATTAGACAAGCAGTAATACCAAATGTACATATATTAAAGCAATTCATTTCTAAAGACCAATGTTTCAATGACAAGTATTAGTAAATGACTTTTACTATCATATATGTTATACCTTTTATAGCTGTTTTAGCAAGAAACTTTTCAGAAGCCTTCATTTACATTCTCTATTTGTTCTTAAAAGAAATTTTCCTGAAATCTAACACTTCTTAAAATCAAGTCCTGGTCCAATAGATTTAAATTTCTACATTCAGTATACTCCAGGGGGAAAAAATAATTGGATTATGCTTTCTCATTCATGACTATTTAAATATTCTGTTTCTGAGGTTACATTTTAGTGTGTTTTTATGTTTTATTCAGAACACAATGTTCCAGCAAATATCACAAACCCAAATCAATGGCTTATACTGACATTAAATATGCCATTAACATGCCTGCTCTCAGAAAAGTTCAATGAGAAGCTGTCAACAAACCTGCAGAGAAAGTCTTACTGCATTCAAAATAAATGATAAAAGAAGAGCCAGAAATAACTGAGAACTTTTGGGATAATGAACAGAAGAAAAAGTAATCTGAAAATTTCTAGCTCTCTGTTTGGCAAACAAAAATGATTCCAATTTTCATAGGCCTAGATCCGACAACAAAACAAAGTTCGTGTCGTTTTCCACAGCAGTCATGAGGCTTTTCCTTTCATCTCTGTGACTTAGGTGCTTACAATGTAATGTGACTAACACCTTAGAGCCCTGGTCTTTAATGTCCCCATCACCAAGAGCAACAGTGAGAGCCCACACAGCAGCACTCTAAAAAAATAGCATCAAAAGATCAGCAACTCAAATATAGGGATAAAAAGGAAGATAGTGTATCTCAGGTTATAGAACTATTTAAACATTTTTTTCATTCATTCATTTACTAAATAGAGAATGCTTACTGGTCAAGCCTTTGAAAGGTTATAATACATGGCCTACCAGCTGGGATTCACCTGGAAAATGAAGGAGAGGAGGTGTCACCCAAAGAAGTTGAGTGAGTGAAAGCTTATTGGTACAGGGAAGTGAAGGAGAGCCACCCCGAGATGGTCTGTGAGCTCTTTGCTGGTGAAGAGATCGGCAACACACCTGAGGCCAATGGTGTATCCAGGAAGGTTTCAGAGCAGAGGAGAATGTGCTGTTTACTGGAAGCCGTGGAAGCTGACGGCCGGAAGAACTCGAAGAACAGACCAAATCCCAGGTACAGACTCAATCATTTATGTTTGAGCTCATTTTTGAGGCTGCCTAATAATAATCCACATTCATGATGATGACCCCAGAGTCACTCAGAAGGTATTAATCATATTCATTTAGCTCTTCAAAGAAATGCAAGATAAAGGAAATTCTTTTTTGAAAGATCATGAAAAAAAAACTTTTACATATTTTTTAACAACTTTATTGAGGTTTAATTTATATATAATAAAATACACTTATTTAAAATGTACACTTTGTTTGATGTAAGTATTACAATGAAGGTGATGAAAACACACATTAACTCTGAAAGATTAAACATGCCCTTTAGGATGCCATCCTCCTGTATCTCTGTCCCCACTACCAATCCCTAGGCAACTACAGATCTGCTTTCTATTACTGTAGATTAGTTTGCATTTCCTATAGTTTTATATAAATGAAACCATACATTATATACCCTTTTTTGTCTGGCTTCTTTCACTCAGCATAATTATTCTGAAATTCATATATATTGTGTGTACCAATAGTTCATTCTTTTAAAATTGCCAAATTAAATTAAAAATAATAATGATAAATAATAAATGAGATAAAATTGCTGAATAGAATTCCATTATATGAATATACCACAGGTTTGTTTTGTTTTGTTTTGTTTTACTTGTTGATGAATATTTAAGTTGTTTCCAGTGGAGACTATTAAAAGTAAAAATATACACTTATGTATAAGTCTTTGTATGAACATACAATTTTACATCTCTTGTGTTAGTACCTAAGATTGCTATACAGTAGGTATATGGTTAACATTTTAAGAAAGTACCAAATCATTTTTTTAAGTGGTTGTTCCATTTTAACATTTCTACCAGCAGAGCTTGAGAGTTATGGTTATTCCACATTCAGACCAACACATGGTAGAATCAATCATTTTTAATTTAGACACTTGAACAACGTGTGTAATGGTATCTCGATGTAATTTTAATTTGTATTTTCCTAATAAGTAATGGCATTGAGCATATTATTAGGTGCTTATTTGTCATCCATATATCTTTTTTTTTATTGAAAGATTTTTGTTTTTATTTATTTATTTGTCAGAGAGAGAAAGGGAGAATGAGCGAGCATAGGCAGACAGAGTGGCAGGCAGAGGCAGAGGGAGAAGCAGGCTCCCCGTCGAGCAAGGAGCCCAATGTGGGACTCGATCCCAGGACGCTGGGATCATGACCTGAGCTGAAGGCAGCCGCTTAACCAACTGAGCCACCCAGGCATCCCTCCATATATCTTTTTTGGTGAAACATGCGTCCATATCTTTTACTCATTTTTTAATTGGGTTGTTTATTTTCTTATTATTACATTTTTCTTATAATTAAATTAGGAGAGTTCTTTATACAGATCTTCCTCAACTTACAACAGAGTTACGTTCTGATAAACCCATCCTAAGTTGAAAATACTGTTAAAGTCAAAATACATTCAATACAGACCATAGCTTAGCCTAGCTACCTTAAACAGTCTCAGAACACTTCTATTAGCCTTCAGTTGAACAAAATCATCAAACAAAAAGACTATTTTATAATAAAGTGTTTAATCACCTGGAATTTATTAAGTACTGTATTGAAAGTGAAGAACGGGATGGTTGTGTGGGTACAGAATGGTCGTAGGCTTATCAATTGTTGACCCTCGAGATCCCGTGACTGACAGCTGCAGCACACTGCACTGCCCAGCACCATAAGTGAGCCAGGAAAAGATAAAAACTCGAAATCTGAAGTACAGTCTCTACTAAATGCATATCTCTTTCATACCATCGTAAAGTCGAGAAATTGAAATTCAAACCGTCCTAAGTCTGGGATCATCTGTCAGATATGTAATCTGACAGATATATCTCTATCCTCTATCAGATATATAATTTGCAAATATTGTCTCCCGAGCTATGGTTTGTCTTTTCATTCCATTTACATTATCTTTTGATGAACAGAAGTTCTTATTGGTGATGGAGTCCATTTTAATTTGCTCTTTTATGACTCATGTTTTTGATGTTATATCTGAGAAGTCTTTGTCTACCTAATTTAAGGCCAGAAAGATTTTTCTCCCGTGTTTTCTTCTAGAAGTTTTTTTTTTTAGTTTTAGGTTTTACATTAATGTTTGTTGTCCACTTCAATCCAAGTAATTGAATTAATTTTTGTATATGATGTGAGGGGCTTTTTAAAATAATCCTATTGTAACAGCATCATTTGTTAAAAGCAGTTCCTTTCTCCATTGAATTGTCTTTGCTACATTGTCAAAAATCAGTTGACTGCCTATGTATAGGTGTCTATTCTGTTCCATTGATTGATTTGCCCATTTTTTTAAAAGATTTTATTTATTTGACAGACAGAAATCACAAGTAGGCAGAGAGGCAGGCAGAGAGGCAGGCAGAGAGGCAGGCAGAGAGAGAGGAGGAAGCAGGCTCCTTGCTGAGCAGAGAGCCCGATGCGGGGCTCGATCCCAGGACCCTGGGATCATGACCTGAGCGGAAGGCAGAGGCTTTAACCCACTGAGCCACCCAGGCACCCCTGATTTGCCCATTTTTATGCCAATACCACATTGACCTGATTAGTGTAGTTGTGTAGTAAGTCTTAAAATGAGGTAGCATTAGCCTCCAGCTTTGTTCTTGTGGAAGTTGATTACTCTAGTCCCTCTCCATTTTCATATGAATTTCAAACATCAATTTCTATTCATCAATTTCTATTTAAAGCCCACAGAAATTTGGATTTGGATTGCATTGAATCTATGAGTCAAGTTGGGGATTATTGAAGTTTTTAAAATTTTGAGTCTTCCAATCCATGAAGACATTATATCTCTCCATTGTTAAGGAAATCTTTAATTTTTCTTATCAGTATTTTGTAGTTCATAATGTAGAGGCTTCACTTATCTTCTGTCAGATTTATCCCTAAATACTTTTGATGCTATTTTTTTTTAAAGATTTTATTTATTTATTTGAGAGAGAGGCAGTGAGAGAGAGGCAGTGAGAGAGCATGAGCGAGGAGAAGGTCAGAGGGAGAAGCAGACTCCCCGTGGAGCTGGGAGCCTGATGCGGGACTCAATCCCGGGTCTCCGGGATCATGACCTGAGCCGAAGGCAGTCGTCCAACCAACTGAGCCACCCAGGCATCCCACTTTTGATGCTATTTTTGTTGTTGTTGTTGTTGTTGTTTGTTTGTTTAAAGATTTTATTTATTTATTTGACAGAGAGAGACACAGTGAAAGAGGGAGCACAAGTAGGAGGAGTGGGAGCCAGAGAAGGAGGCCTCCCGCTGAGCAGAGAGCCCGATGAGGGGCTCAATCCCAGGACCCTGGGATCATGACCTGAACTGAAGGCAGACGCTTAACGACTGAGCCACCCAGGTGCCCCCTTTTGATGCTATTGTAAATGATATTTTTTTAAATTCAATTTCACATTGCTTGTTGCTGGTATATAGAAATACAGTTCTATTTGTATGTTGATCCCATAACCTGCAATCTTACAAACTCACTTACTAGTCTTAGCAGCTTTTTGGTACAGTTCATAGGATTTTCCATAAAACATAGATGATCTATGAATAAAGACAGTTTTACTTCTTCTTTTCTAATCTAGATGCTTTTTCTTTCTTTTTCTTGCCTTATTGCACTGACTGGAATATCCAGTTGAATAGAAGCGTGACTTTAAAAAAAAAAAAAAAAAGAGAGCAAAAAACAAAAACTTTGTTATGTTCCTGATCTTAGAAAGAAAGAATTTTGTCTTTGAGTATGATATTAGCTCTATGTTGCTAATAAATGCCCTTAATTAGGTTGAAGTTCCCCTTTTATTCCTAGTTTGCTAACAGGTTTGTTGTTGTTGTTGTTGTTGAATTAAGAATGGACATTGAATTTTGTCAAAGATTTTTCTGCACCTTTTGAAATGATCATATGGTTTTTTTTAAGTTTGTTAGTATAGTGAAATATATTGATTATATTAATGTTCAAATATTAAGCTTGCTTTGCATTCCTGGGATAAACCTCATTTGATATAATATATAATCTTTTTTTATATTATAGGGTTCAATTTGCTAAAAATCTGTTAAGAATTTGCAACTATGCTCAAGAAAGATATTAGTTTAATAGCTGAGCTGAACTGGAAGGAGCTTAGCTGCCAGGTGTCAACTAAGAAAAGCCAGAATGAAAGTAATAGTCAAGCCCGTAATCAATTACTCTAACAGTATACGCGAAAGGCTAAACAGGAGAAAATGCCAGCACCTTCTATGTTACATCTTTTTTCCCAGGAACAAAGCTAGTGAGGGTCAGATATATCAGCACAGAGTGGGGGGAAATATCTCACTGTTGAGGGAACCCCATTCAAAAGACTCCTGCCATTTTGTGGACCCAGAGAGTGGGACTGAGGGAAGAGGAAAAGGCCAGGAATGGTAAAGTACTGAGCATTAAGTCAGAGTGGAGAAAAATGTCTTTAAGTCCTCCCCCTTCCTCTTTTCATTCCAGTAAAAAGAGAGATATTGGCAGAGGTGCCTGAAGAAGGCCTTGGCCAAAGGCTTCCACTAAAGAGGCCCTAAGTGGAGGCACCTGGGCTAGGAATGCATCTCTGCGTAAGAGCATGGCCAACCAAGGGAGCCTCCAGGGACTGCCATGCAAGTCCACTGTGGAGGTAGCAGCTCGTTCCCATGACAGCTATTAGATTAAGCCTTTGTAATTACCTATGGTCAGACCTGGAAGACCACACACAGAATTCTGGCAAGGAGCCAGAACTTAGGTTTGTGATTTTTTTTTTTCCCTCAAATATTTTTGTTAGGTTTTGGTGTCAGAGTGGAGTGACCCCATGGAATGAGCAGAAATGTTCTCTCCTTTTCAATTTTCTGGAAGAGTTTGTTTGGGATTGGATTGTTTCTTTCTTAAACGTTTGGTAGAATTTACCAGGAAAGTTATCTGGGCCTGGGTTTTTCTTTGTGAGATGTATGTACTACACACCTGAATTTAGTAGCTTACAGGGATATTTCGGTTACCTATTATTTTCTTGAAGGAACTTTGGTAATTTGTATCCTTCAAGAAATATGTCCATTTAATCTAAGTTGTGAATTTTATTGTCAAAAAGCTGTTCCTGCTTCTCCCATATCCTTTTACTGTTTCTACAATCTGTAGGGATGTCACCTCTCTCAGTCTTGATCACTCTGGCTAGATGGTTATCAATTTTATTGATCTCAGTTTTTTGCCTCATTAATTTGTTCTCTATTGTTTTTCTCTTTTCTGTGTCACTGATTTGTAGTCTATTCATCATTTTTCCTTTATTCTACCTATTTGCGTTTCATTTTCTCTTCTTTTACAAGTTTCTTAAGGTAGAAACTAAGGTTGTTGAGTTGAGACCTTTCTTCTATTCTGACATAGTTAATTAGTGCTATAAATTTCCTTCTAAATCCTGCTTACACTACATCCCACAAATTTTGATATGTTGTGTTTTCCTTTTCTTCAGTTCAAAATACTTTGTGATTTCTTCTTGAACCCCTAGGTTAATTAGAATTATGTTTCTTTATTTTTCTAAAAGTTTGGGAATTTTAGCAATATAATTCTGTTGATTTTTAGTTTAAATCCCTTGTTGTCAGAACATATTTTATGTGACTCAAATTATTTTAAATATATTGGGATTCATTATATGATCTGTCTTGATAAATTTTTTCTGTGCTCTTAAAAAGAATGTGTATTTTGTTGTTATTAATTGGAGTGTTCTATAAGTATCTATTAGGCCAAGTTGATTGATAGCATTATTGAAGTCTTCTATATTTTTACTGAATTTTTGTCTACTTATTCTAGAAATTTTTGAGAGGCAGCTCTTGCAACCTCCAATTATACTGTAGATTTGTCTCTTTTTTTTTTCTGTGTTTGGACACTTGTTATTGTTATGCCTTCAAATTCACTACTCTTCTGTAATATCTAATCTGCTATGAATATGATTTAGTGTGTTTTTTGTTTTATTGTTGGTTTCATCTCTGGAATTTCAATTTGGGTCTTTTTAAATATACTTCATGTCTCTACCCAATATGTTGACTCTTTCGTTTAGCCTTTTGATATACAGCATATAGCTATCGCTATTTTAATGTCCTTTTCTACTAATTCCATCATTTGTGTCATTTTTTTGGCTCATTTCTATTGATACATTTTTTATCTTTATTATGAGTTGTATTTCCCTATTACTTTGCTGGTCTTCTTACCGGGTGCCAAATATTTACGGTGTTGTTTAGCTTTGTTCTGGAGTGTAGTCTAGTTGCTTATACACTCCTGGTTTTACTTTGAAGATTTTTTCTGTAGGACCAGACCAGCATTTAGAATAAAACTAATTTTATTCTTTTACTGAGAAAAATGCTTGTGACCACCTCACATGATGACCCAGGAATGACATTTTCTACCCCATCTGACGGGAAAAGACGTTATTCCCTGTGGTGGGTGAACCAGAGAGATTGTTGACACTACCTGTTTTGAGGGATTCTTACCTCCATTGCATTTGGTTTGTATATCTGCATGATAGGTCAGTACTCAGCTAAATCCTCAAGGGGCAGACCTCTGAATTTCTGTGTGCATCTCTCTCCTTTCTGGTACTCTTGTCCCAGGGATTCTTAACTATCTGGCCTGCCTGGACTTCTGGCGTCAGCCCTTATACTGAAGGAGACTGCTGAGTTCTGGCCTGGGTTCTTCTTCCTGCACCATAACCTAAAAACTGTCTCAGGACAATAAGTCTGAGCCAATTATAGGACTCCTGTCACTGGTGTATCATCTCTCATAGATCATTATCTAATGTCCAATATCTTGATAACCATTATTTCTTGTATTTTTCCCTGCTTTTCACTTATTTCAGGCAAGAAGGTGAATCTATTCAATCTTCCTCCAGGAGGGCCAGAAACAAAGGCCCAAAAAGAAGTTAAATATTGTAATATCAGCAAAATAGCTTTTTTTGGTTAAGGTATTCAAAAATAAACGTACATGACATGAACGTCTACTTTTTCCTCAATGATGGCAGATAAACAAGATTTCATCTCGTCATTCATCATGAAATTGTCCAGCTGTAAACACCAGGAAATAATGGACTCTGCACTAAGAGTTTTATAGATCTTGATGCACATTTTCAAGGAGCAACAAGAAGAGATCAATAAATAATTAACTTATTTCACAAGTCAACCTTTTAGATGTTACCAAGCTGTTGAGCTTTGAATGCCTTCACTAGAGTGGTGCCTAACAAACAGGAAGGAAGCCTCTGCATGTGGCTGTACACCCCTTGTGGGGAGACTTTCTCTGCTGAATTCACCTATTCAACACATGCTTACTGAGTTCCTGCTATCTGCCAGCGACTTTTCAAGGCCATGAAGATACAGCAGGGAACAAAACAAAGGTCTCAACCTTCGTGGAGCTCAGTATGTAAAACAGACAATAAACCAACATAAAGAAGTTCTACTGAGAAAAACAAAATCAGAGTAAGGGGCTAGAGAATTTCAATTTTAGATTGAGTTGTCAGGGAAGACTTCTCTGAGAAGGTTACAGTGGATTCTAATGAAGTGAGAGGGGACACCATGAAAAACTCTAGAGAATGTTCTGGTGAAAGGGAACGAGTGCAAATGAGGTGGGCTGATGTAGGATTCTGGTAAGAATCTAATCTGAAATTAACACTAATGAGGAACCACTTGGTTTTGTTGACCTACATCCATTAATCCATGTATACATATAAACTACATATCAGGCGCTCTGCTGTATGCATGAATGCAAGATTGAGCTGCTTAAAAATAATCACAAACACAACTTAATGGGAGAGACTCTGGTAAATAAATAACAAGAATGGTCATAATAATGGGTGTAGTGGGGCTTTAAGTTTAACAGTCTAAAGGGGGTACTAATTATAAGAGGTCTGTCTACTTGGCCATGTGGATTGTCCCACCAGGCCCTATTTTCATGAAAGGCAAAGGTGTGTGCTAAGGGATGGGAGATTAAGGGAACATGATCTGTGTAAAGATGAGAAGCAGCTGTTCATAGGGAGAACCTATGTTGATCAGAGCAAAGGCCATGCTAATCAGAGCCCTTTGGCCCTGCCTCTTTGGATCCATGCCCAGGTATTTAGAAGAGAGATAAAGGGCTTTATTGCTGAAATCTCTTAAGAAACCAGAGCACCAAGCCATGCTGCTTGAGGAATAGAGTTCATACTGGACCCTCTTTACTGGAGTGGCTGCTGGAGAAACACGGACAGGGTTGAAGCGCCCAGAACCACCATGGACAGAGACCGACACCAGCCAAGGCCAAGAGTCAGAGCAGCCCCATGGGGCCACCATCTGGGAGAGGAAAATCTTTCATAGTCAGTAGGGCTGTGCTTAGGAGCACAAGAGGACACTCCTGGGGACTCCTTAAATTAGTCCCTGAATTTTTCCTGATGCAAATGTGTGACTCTGGAATTATACTTTGGTTGTAATCTTAAAATAGCCAATTATTAGCTTATATGTTATCTTGAGCAAATTACTAAATGTCTCTGGACCTCATTTTTTCATTGTTAAATGGGGATAATATTCTTACTGTTAGGTGTTAGGATTGCTATGAGGTTTACAAAGCATGTGGTTGGGGTGACTGGCTGACTCAGTCAGTAGAGTATATGATTCTTCATCTCAGGGTTGTTAAGTTTGAGCCCCATGTTGGGTGGAGAAATTACTTTAAAATTTTAAATATCTTAAAAAATGAGATAAAATAAAAATACGTGAAAATCATGTCTTAAGTACTTAAACAATGGTAGCTATGTTTTTTTTAATCATAATTGCTATTATTATTATTATTAAATTTTAGGAAACCTGGAATCTCCAAAAGGTAGTGAGTAAAGATTAAGTTAATACTGCCTAAAAATTATTATTAGGATCCAGTTGTCCCCTCAAGCTCTTGTGCCTTGGAAAGCATGGGCTAACATTACAAATAAGTACATGGTTTGGGCAATGTATTTAAGCCCCTTGAGCTCACTTTCTGTGTAACAGAGTATTGGTGATATCTGCCCCTTGCCCCTCATGGGGTTGGTGTGAGGTGCCCTCCCGACAATGGAAAGCTTTTGTAAAGAGTTGTTCAAATATCGCTAATGTCCAGCTGTCATCTTTCTCATCAGCTCTGCTTTATGCAGCTCTTGGCACAGAGAAAACTCATTTTGGGGCTATTTGCAGGTCTGTAAGATGCAACTGCTCGGAGTCCATCACTATATGTCTAGAAGATTCTACAAGCCACCTGTTAAGGCTGCTGCAGGCAGAAGCTCTGGGATAATCTTCCCTTAGCTCCTGACTCATGTTGCTCAAGGGACCGAAGGTAAATAATCTTTTCCTACTGTTCTGCTGTATTTACTTCCTGTTGCCTGACTACTTGCCTCCAGCATCAGTAATAGCTTTCAAACCCTTGAGTATATTTATTTTCCATCTGCTTCTTCCCTGCTAGCAACAGCATTACAGCACCTTTAAAGATCCACGTCTTGGAAATTACCACCCAAAAAAGAACTCAAAATAGTAAAGGGATCATTTTCTCCCTTTTGTTCTCACACACTGCATGGTGTGACTCTGGTCCTCAGGACCCAGGAAAACCTACTTTAAACCACTGGGCTCACTTTTCTTGCCCAGGTGCATATGTGCAAAAGGGATAAATACTGATTCCCTGAGAAGAAAAGTAAATCCAAATAAAATGTTAAAAAAAAGGCTCAGATTTGAAATAAAATTTAATTTAGAATTTGAAGAAGAAAGAAGATGTGAAGAAGAAAAAAAGAATAAGAAGGGAGAATGTAAGACCTTAGAAATATGAAATATGAGAGAAGGGACAATAAACCAAAAGGGATGTATGTTTACATAGTTAGAAGGAAACACTGAAGATAATGTGTAGCTATTTGGGAGCTTAAAAAGAAAATACGAGGAAGAACCAGGACAATAGAAATCATGACCAGAGGTCCTGAGAATAGCAGAATTTGGAATGGAATACAGATATAGGGATGGGGAGGGCAGACTTGGAAGAAATTCTTTCCAATCATTCGTGATACTGAAGGAAACAGCAGACAGCTGTTGTCCAGGAGAGGATGGGCTTAACTTTCAATAGGAGGGATTTAGGATAGAGGTTAGAAAATATCAGCTTATAAGTATTTTGAGAAAAGTGTGCAAACTCCATCTCTGAGGATGTTAGGAATTAATAAGGTTAGCCACTGTCTTTCAGTAGTGGCTTAAGCGCAAACCCGGATACCTGAGCTTTCAAAGATACCGCCATCCGTATGCAACTATGATTCTGTGTGATGTTTTTCTCCAATCCAATTCCTTCTTTATCATGGTATAATATAAGGAGATTCTCTTTTCTTTTCTTTTTTTTTAAATTTAATTTTATTTTTTCAGTGTTCCAAGATTCATTGTTTCGGCACCACACCCAGTGCTCCACGCAATACGTGCCCTCCTTAATACCCACCATAGCTCACTCAACCCCTCAGCCCCCTCCCCTCCAAAACCCTCAGTTTGTTTTCAGAGTCCACTGACTCTCATTTTGTTTGTCTCCCGCTCCAATTTCTCCCAATTCACTTTTCCTTTCCTTCTCTTAATGTTCTCCATGTTATTCTTTATGCTCCACAAGTAAGTGAAACCATATGATAACTAACTCTCTCTGCTTGACTTATTTCACTCAACATAATCTCCTCCAGTTCCGTCCATGTTGATACAAAACTTGGGTATTCACCCTTTCTGATAGAGGCATAATACTCCATTGTATTTATGGATCAAATCTTCCTTATCCATTCGTCTGTTGAAGGGCATCTTGACTCTTTCCACAGTTTGGCGACCGTGGCCATTGCTGCTATGAACATTGGGGTACAGATGCCCCTTCTTTTCACTATATCTGTATCTTTGGGGTAAATACCCAGTAGTGCAACTGCAGGGTCACATGGTAGCTCTATTTTTAATTTCTTAAGGAATCTCCACACTGTTTTCCAAAGTGGCTGCACCAACTTGCTTTCCCACCAACAGTGTAAGAGGGTTCCCCTTTCTCCACATCCTCTCCAACACTTGTTGTTTACTGTTTTGTTAGTTTTGGCCATTCTAACTGGTGTAAGGTGGTATCTCAGTGTCAGTTTTTATTTGAATCTCCCTGATGGCTAATGATGATGAACATTTTTTCATGTGCCTGTTAGCCATTTGTATGTCTTCTTTGGAGAAGTGTCTGTTCATGTCTTCTGTCCAGTTTTTGATGTGATTATCTGTTTTTTGAGTGTTGAGTTTGAGGAGTTCTTTTTGATCTTGGATATCAGCCCTTTGTCTATAGTGTCATTTGCAAATATCTTCTCCCATTCCGTGGGTTGCCTCTTTGTTTTGTTGACTGTTTCCTTTGCTGTGCAGAAGCTTTCGATCTTGAAGTCCCAAAAGTTCATTTTCACTTTTGTTTCCTTTGCCTTTGGAGTCGTGACTTGAAAGAAGTTGCTGTGGCCAATGTCGAAGAGTTACTGCCTATGTTCTCCTCTAGGATTCTGATGGATTCCTGCCTCATGTTGAGGCCTTTTCTCCATTTTGAGTTTATCTTTGTGTATGGTATAAGAGAATGGTTTTATAAGAGTTTCATTCTTCATAAGGAGATTCTCTTAGAAGACTTTGCTGTTTTCTGGTTTATCTATCCTGAATAAGCTTCTAAATCTAGTCTGCCTCCCTGACTAGCATCTTGAATTCTCCTTAAAAATGTTATCATAGATCTCCAAGGGCAAGAATTTCTCTCTGGATCCCTGGTCCACACTGTGCCCATATAGTACTTGATAAAGAGCCCCTGAACAACTTTCAAGTCTGAGAAGTAAAGAAAACCACTGTAATAAAATAAAATACTGGTTGTGGAAATATCAGTAACATGAAAGAGAAATAGATTGATTCCTGCCTCCACCAGAGAAAACCATAAAAAGGCTGCAGGGCAGAGGACCCCGTAATTCTGCCCGAGTATTTATGACTGCCAGTCCTAAAGAGAGAGAAATCAGGGTCCTGGTTGTCCGATTCAGATTTAACTTTATTTGATTCTTGAACACTCCAACCTGGAATAACTCAAGTTGTAAGAAGATTGCTAGGGTCCAAGAAGGTGAGTGAGCACTGATCCAACAATCACTGACCCAAACCAGCACATACCTCTGACCTTAGCTATAGACCTCAGACCTGACAGGGACCATGTCTCCCCATTGCCAGTTGCTCACATATCATGTTCAAGATTTTGTCTTCTCTTCATCACACCTGTTCTGTTCTTACTCAGTATTCATATTCATTACTTAACATTTGTCTTTACATTATGTTTAAGTAAATCACCTTGGGTTTTTTGTTTGTTTGTTTGTTTGTTTTGCATATACTAGTCCTATGTAATGAGAAATTAGGGCTTTATATGCTGGATAGATTTTATAATTACCCTAAATTAAACATATAACTTTAAAATACATATATATGAATGTGTTACCCAATATTTCTCCCAGTGGTAGGAAATTCTACCCACCTGTTCAGTTTCTGGTTATAACCTAGCCATTGTTAATTCTTTTTCCCCCACTAAGATACACATAGGTGCTATTCACAAGGCCACCATCCTCCCACATGAGTGCCTAAACTCCTGGCTAACTTCTAACAGAAAATTTGGAGCACCACTCTTTTTTTCTCATTCAAGGAAGTATATCAGAATGCGAGTGAATGAACACAATTATAAGGATAACCACGAAATCACTAATACCTTCCTCACAGAGCTGTTGAAAGGCTACAATAGAACACTAAGCACTTAGCATGGTGCTTAGCACACAGTAGGCACTCAATACTTTGTTCCTATTTTTTTAACGTGAATTATTCATCAATTTCGGTGATTTTTCCTCAGTTGGTGAATTTCCTTAAATTGACCTGATTACTCATGCTTACTGTGTCTGAGGACCCTGGCCACCACTCAGACCAGTAGGAGCTGCTCCAAGAAGATGTTGGTCAACTCCTGCAAAGAGCACTTTCTGCTAGTCTCCAAGAAATTATTTTGCTATTAATTCATGGGCACTATGAGTCCATATTTCTTTTCTATTTATGCTATAGCTGAGAAAATTGGGATCCTTATAGTACCTTTTCCTTCTAGAACTTTCTTATTTCTCCATGTAGAATTACTCTGGCTGTAACATACTACTGGTTTCTAAAGAAATCAATAATCATATCATGGGGGAAAATATGAGTTTATGTTGGAGATTTACATGGGATAAAATAGAAAATAGTTACATCTATCTCTATTAACACTTGTAATATATGAAATAGGGAAAGATAAACCCCAAAACTTTTAGTGTAAATGACGCCACTATGAGACAAGCAAACTGTGACCAGGTCTAAAATTGTCATTGTATTCCAAAAGAATATCCATATATTCTTTTATTTATTCATTCTAGTCAATGCATATTTTTCAGACCAATGTTCTTTAAAAGGCATTGTGATAAGAGCAGTAGGTATTGTTAATCAAGTCATTTAAAGTTCAGTAGGGAAGACAATACCTGTGTCATATTAAGCAACATTAGGTAAAATGTCTTAACATTTAGCTTCTAACATTCCATCATGAAGACACCCTCAGATCTTTGGGTTCCTGTGTTTGTGCACCCCCTTAGAATTTTTCCTGACTGCTCTAGTACACATGGTTAAGTAATAGTGAGCCAATTAAAATTTGTCTTGGAACAAGGCATCTTCAGACATAAAGCCAACACATCTTATCTGAGATATTTTAATTATTAAATATCAAAAAGAAAAAAGAATATTAAAGATAATAATAAAACAGGGGCACCTGCGTGGCTCAGTCGGTTGGGTGGCTGACTCTTTTGATTTTAGCTCAAGTTATGATCTCAGTGTCCTGAGATCCAGCCCCATGGCAGGCTCCAGGCTCAGTGGGGAATCTGCTGGGAATTCTCTCTCCTCAACTCTGCCCTCACCCACATGCATGCTTACACTCTCTCTCTCTCTCTCTCTCTCAAATAAATAAAATTTTTAAAAAGAAAAAAAATGTAACAGACACCCATACCGTTTTGCCCCATTTACATTAGATTTCTCTTCTTAAAAGTAATTAAATAAAACATTACAGATACAGCTAAAGCCCCACTCTGATCCTTCTCCATCCCTTTTTCTCTCCCCACAGGAGGTAACTACTCCTGGGCAGTAGGAATCATTCTCATGTATTTTTCATATTTGCGCTCCATATATCTAAATCTATAAATGATCTATGCTATTGTTTTAGGCTTCAGTTTTTACATATCCTCTCGCAACTTGCTTTTTTCTCAGCAGTATTTGAGTTTTGTGCATGGAGACCCCAGTTTATCTGTTACTATTGCTGCAGATTCTTCCACCGTATGAAAAACCATAGCTTATTCAGCCATTTCCCTACCAAGGGACAGCTTCCCTCCCCTCCCCCTGCCTTTTTTTTTTTTTTTTTAAACAAGCCTTGCACCGCAGGACATCCATGTACTTGCCTCCTAACTCCTGTGAGCATGGGCTTCTCTAGAAGAGCTCTACCATAGTGGGTGCCATATTGTAGGACATGGACATCTTCCCACATACCAGGTATGGCCAAAGTCTCCACCCAGGGAGATCATAGCAATTTACATTCCCGCTTACACTATAAAGTGTAATAATAACAACTATTTCCTTATATTCTTGCCAACATTTACTGTTATCAGGGTAATTCATTTGTGTGAGTCACTGGGTGTGAAATAAATTCTGTGGTTTTAATTTCCCTTGCCCTGACTGCTGTGGAAGTTGAGCTTCATCTTTTTTTCGCTCATTACCTTTTAGGAATCTCTTCTGTGAATTGCCTGATCATATTATTGATCATATTATTTGCCCATTTATATAATAGGTTATCATTTAAAATAGTGATTTACAGGAGTTTGGGGGGTTTTTTGTCACGCATGCTCAATACTTATTTAATATTAGTTACATACTTAACAAGTATCTTCTCCAAGTCTGTGTCTTGTCATTTGATTTTATTTACAGTGTCATTTATCATATAATTGCCTTAAGTCTAATACAGAGGAAAAGGTCAACCTTTTCCTTTATGATTTGTGCTTTCCATCTTGATTATAACCCCTTCTCTAATCCCAAGATCCTAAAAAATAGTCTTTTACTTGTACTGAAAGCAGCTGAGTTTTTAAGTCCTCCTTGTTAATGGTTACAATTCTTGGGTTGAAGTAGTCCATCATATGAAGGGCTTGGGCTAAAAGGGGTGGGGATAGGGAAGAATAATTCCATATTTCCTGACACTAGCCCGCACCAGCACCTGGAAATGTAGATCACACCTCCCAGCCCACCCTGGCCCATGGGATCTCCCCTGCCTCTTCAAGTCCTATTCCTAGACTCGTGGCCATTAGAAAGAATGTGATAAAACAGAGTCAGGCAACTCTCATGAGGCAATATATATACTGGGGGTACATCACAGATGCTTACAAGAAACAAGGACCTGCTAAACTCCAGGAAGAGACTGTCAAGGGTACCCTGCTGAATCCACTAAGGTTACAGGGTGGGCACATGCTTTGTTGCAGCAACAAAAATCAATGGAAAGTTCTAGACTGAGCTTTACCATACCCCTGGGTATGCAACTTTGAAGCCAGGGGCCTAACTTCTCTAAGTAGAATTTCATCTGTAAAGCAAGTGGGTTACCCTGCTTATGTCAATGATTGTAAGGAGATAGTGTTTAAGACTTCTTTTCTGTTTTGTGGCCTCGACTTCCTCAAGATGATTTGATTCTCAACAGTGGAGACAAAATGCCATAAAGGCAAAACATTTCCTGAATGTGCAGCTCTGTTGGAAGCACCACTCAGGAGCGAAAGTGTTATTTGAGGGCCCGCAATTGATCACAACTTCCCTCATCAGGCTGCTGAGAAACGGTGAGTGTGCTAAGATGTGTTCCATTGGCCAGAGACGCTTGGCAACCGTAGTCTCTGGTTCTGAGACAGGATGTCCTCTAAACCCACCTCGTGGGAAAACGAGAACACAATGCATTCTCCTGCGAGAAGAGAAGAGATGGGACTTCATTGGGGAACCTGAGCAGGCCCAGTGCAGGGTACAATATTATTCTTTTAATGTCTGAACTCCTGATACTCTGGAAAGTACAAGGTACTCTGCAGACATGAATCACATATTGGAATTTCAGGTGACAGCAGAATAGAGAGAGCATGTCCTCAGATGACAGCTTCCATCATACTCCAGAGCTAGCTAGCCTCACTAATGCTGTCATTCCTCCAAGAGATCTGTAGTGACACAGCCCTGCCTAAAGAGATTTCAGAGAGACGGCACTGCACCATAGGCTGGTCCTAAACTTCAGCAGCAAAAGCACCAGAACCCGATGTCAGTATGAACGTCTTCAGTCTGAGTTGCTGAAAGACTGTGTTCTTGCACAGGACCCAGGAGAGACACTGAACTGAATGTGGAGATTTTATTAAGTTCAGGAACACTGGGTCTTTTTTCTTTGAGTATCACCAAGTCAAGAATTTATTATATCCTGTAGGATGGGAAACAATTTTATGTACTTAAACCGAGATACCACACAATCCCTGCTTTCTGGTTGAGCTGTTTTGCACTGAACCTGATTCCCTTATGATGCTTATCAGCCTTTCCTTATCATATAGGGATATCAGGATTATCATATAGGGATAAGCATAATAGGGATGCTTATCAGCATTCCCTATTAGCTTATCAGCTAATTTCGTGATGCTGAAGACATTTAGCTTTCTGGCTTCTTAATGTGTAAACCAGCTCGAAAGGCTGTCTTAGGACAACTGAAGAAGAGAAGCTTTTAGAAGCTTACTAGGATTCTCTGAGTATAGGTTTCCTTCCTAAAATCCGTTTTTCCCAATTTAGAATCAATCATGCTTTCCCTCTAGGAGAAGGTCTGTGTTTTCTTTCGTACCTGTCTGGAATGTAAAGCTATTTGATGGCTGTCAGAATCTTCTCCCTTGTTGAGGAAAAGAATGATCTCTCCGTTAGAAACACCACCGCCCCAGGGATTCGACTGAATGTAAAGTGAGAAAAGCAACTTCCTGAGAATGCTTAAAATCACATTTTTCATCCTAAATTCTAAAATTACATCTTCCCCATTGCTCCAACTGTACTATTTCAGTTAATGAACTTCACTTTTTTTCTTCCAGTCATAATGTAGAGATGAAACTTTGGCCAGAGCCCTGGAGATGGGGTCAGAACATCCGGGTTCCAGTCTTGGTTCTTCTACTTGCTTATTGGCAACAGCCCAGTGGACAGCTGTGTGGCAGGAAATACTACCGTCCTGCCTGCTTCCCCCGACTCTCGTGAAGGTGCAAAATGACACAGTGGTCAATCACGCACATGGAGGGCCCTGTGCCCAGAAGAGATTATAAGAGAAGCCAGACGCCAGCAAGGGAGAAACATGGGGTCTGTGCCCAGATGCTTGGGTTTGAATCCCCTCTCTGCTACTCACCGACTGTGTGATCTGAGGCAAGTTACCTCACGGCTCCATGTTTTTGTTCCCTCACCCTGTGCAAAGAAGTTGCTGCTGGTGATGGGATCCGTGTCTCATGGTTGTTGTGACAACTCATCGAGTTAATACCTGGGAAATACTTAGAACAGTGTCTAGACACATGGTCAGTGCTCAGGAAAGGTCAGTGTTCTAGCTGAGGCTTCCTTCTCCTTTCTCCCGAGTAGTAAATCAAACATCAGATCTTACCAGTTCTCTCAAAGACAGCTCCTTCTTCCCATTCCCACTAGCCCCTTCCAGGCCTTCATTGTCCCACTCATGGGTCCCTGAGCAGTGACAGTGCTGGACTCTCTCACCTCCCTTGTTCTAATCCCGCCTGGACCCAACCAGAGATCACCTCTCTCCAAACGTGACTTTGAATCAATTATTCCATGCTTCAAATTCTCGATGACTCTCAAAGACTTACAGAATCATTTTAACACTTTACACTACAATTTAAGACATTTTGTAAACTAAACCCAGCTTTCAGTCTCTCAGCACTCAGACATAACCCCTCTACCTGAACAAAACCGTTTTCTCTGTTCTTGAACAGAGCTGTGACTCCTTGCCTCCATGTTGTTGCTCATTCCTTTTCTCCAGCATGGAACAGACTCTCTCCTTGGCCAGTTACTAAGAGGCCATGTGTCTAGTGGTTAAGAGCCCCAGCCTGGATGTCCAAATGGCTGCCATTAGTCTCCTGGCTCCCCACCTTCCTGGCCAAATGACCTTGAGCAGCTTTTTTCCTATTCTTTTTTTTTTTTTTTAAGATTTTATTTATTTATTTGACAGACAGAGATTATAAGTAGGCAGAGAGGCAGGCGGAGGGGGAGGGGAGCAGGCTCCCTGCTGAGCAGAGAGCCCGATGTGGGGCTCGATCCCAGGACCCTGAGATCATGACCTGAGCCAAAGGCAGAGGCTTTAACCCGCTGAGTCACCCAGGCGCCCCTTTTTTTTCCTACTCTGTGTGCTTCGCGAGCACTTACTCTTATTACTGTTCGAAGAAAATCCATTTTCAATGGTAATCTATTGATTCAGGAACTACTTAATTACTTTTTTAGTTAACTGATGTTTTACTATAGTGTGTGAACTAGAACCCAAAACGAAATTAAAATTTTTCTTATCTCTGTTGTCCTAAAACATTTTCTGTTGGTTTTCATTTTGTTTTGTTTTGTTTTGTTGCTAAAGAACATCAGACTCATCAGGAACTTCATCAGGAATTAGACAACCTTCTACTTCCTTTGAAGGCTAATTCCTTTGTGTTCTTACTCTGCACAAAGCTAATCTAATTACTTTTCCCGGGTCACCTGAGAACAATGACCCAGATTTCAGATTAGCCAAAGGAGGACACAGGTGACCCCACTGTGGGAGGGCAAGGGCTCTGCACTAGAGAGATTAGGGCTATCAACCTCAGGAACCTAGCAAAAAAACATAGAATCAAGTCAAAGAGAAAGACCTTGGCCACAAAATTGTCAACAAATCAGTAAAGAAAGTTTGCTTTAGTTCCCCCTGCCCCAAACATGGGAATATAAGACAGGTAAGACACCACAACAAAGTGGGCCTCAGCATGGTTCTACCTTCCTCTGCTCTCTCTGGTCTGTTCCTTACAAGCACTGAAGAAGCTTTAGGCTAAAGTTTGCCCCAATTTAAATGCAGAAAAACAAGTTTACACCCAAGTCTACATCTTTTCCTGTCTCTGGATCTGGAGTCCCCTGACCAGAGAACATGGGTCACCCTTCGGAGCCAATCTTCACCTCACCCTCTTCTCTCCCACTCACCTCTCTACTCACCTATATCCCTCTACCCCCTTCCTCCAAACTGCTCTGCCATTTTTTATAGCTGATCTACAGTGTTTTATTTGATCCAGGCGTACAACAGAGTAGACAATTCTGTACATTACAAATGCTCACCACAGTAAATGTCATCATCATCATCTGTGTCCATACAATGTTAGGACAATATCATTGACTCTATTCCCTGTGCTGGACTATTCGTCTCTGTGGATGGTACTGGAGCTTTGTACCTATGAATCCCCTTCATCTGTTTTACCCATCCCCCACCCACCTCCCTTCTGGTAACCCCCAGTTCTCTGTACTTATGAGTCTGTTTCTGTTTTTTGTTTGTTTATTGGTTCTGGTTTTTAGATTCCACTTAGAAGTGAAGCCCTATATTTGTCTTTCTCTGTCTGACTTATTTCATCATGATATACTCTAGGCCATCCATGTTGTTACAAATGGCAAGATCTCATTTTTTTTAACATCTGAGTAATATTCCATCCTGTGAGAAAGCAAGCAGGAGAGAAGAGATTGAGAAGGAGATTTGAGAATGATGGGGGAAGAAATACAAATCTCTCCCCCTCTACTGTCAAGACAGACTCTGGCTTCCAAGGATAAAATTAATATTTGGGACCTATAAAGTAAAGGCAAAGCACGGAAAGCAAAAATACAAGATAGCTTTCCACTTTTAGAAAAAGAAAACAAGGAACTTAGAAGAAAGTTAGCCTGTATGTAGAAAGTATATTTAAATTATATTTTTGGTCCATCTCCTAAGGAAAGTATTATTCTCTCTAACTTCTGGATGGTTGGTGACCCAGAACTTTTCTGACAGTTGCATTCTGTTTATGGTGGCTATGTGGTGGGCAGAATAATACCCCTCAAAGCTGTGTGTAATCCAAACCCCGACCTGTGAATATGGTCTCTCACCTGGCAAAATAGAGTGTGCAGATGAAACTAAGGATATTGAGATATGGAGAATATCCTGGATTATTCAGGTGGACCCAATGTAATCACGAGGGTGCCTGTAAGTGAAAGGGGGAGGCAGGAGTCTGTCAATGATGAAGCCTGAGAATAGCTTGACCATCCATCGCTGGCTTTGAAGTTAAAGGAAAAGTCAAGAGAAATAGATAAGCTCCAGAAGCTGGAACAGGTAAGGAAACAGATTTTCCCCTAGAGCTTTCAGAAGGAATACAGCCCTGCTGACACTTGATTTTAGCCCAGTGAAACCCATTCAGACTGATCCCACCACTAGAATTATAAGATGATTGTTGTTGTTTTAAAGCACTAAATTTGTGGTGGTTTCTTATAGCAGCAGTAGAAAACTAATACAGTAGCGGTAAAACTATTTCCAGAGTACACTCATACCTGTCAGGGCATGTTTTCAGCTTTGAGTTACTATCACCTTGCCACAGCTATTGTGGATTAACCCCTGAGAATCTTGATCATGACTTTGAGTCATTACTAGATTCTCAACCATAAAGGAAAGAATACGCAGTTGTAACCCCAGTAGTATTCATACTTGTTCATGGAAGATGTACAAGCCATGCCCCAGATAGACAGTGTGATCAAGCACAAAACAGGAGCCTGGAAAAATTCAGAAAATGGTCATTGATTTTAGATTCCAGCTACACTTGAGCAGCTCAGAGACCACAGACCCCAGAACTCTGGTACATTGGTCATCACTCCTTTGGCTCTCCTGTGTCTCTTGCTAAGGATGTCAGGTTTTGTTCTAATGCAATGACCTTGAGGGGGAGGGCAGAGGAGAAGGGGACAGTTGGAGGGCTTCACAGTGCTCATTCCCAGGGCAGATAGATACAAAACAATCAGATTTGCTCCTCTGTCCAAATTGATAATCCAACAGGCATCTCCTGAAGGTCATTATGTTAATAGTGTCTGTCCCTTGTCCCAGACTGTCTAGAGGAGGAGGAAGAGAGAAGGAAAAGAAAAACCAGCATATCAGTGATGAGCTCATACATATTTTAGAATCGTTCATTAAATTTTAAAAGGGCATTGGGGTTAACCCTCAAGTAGCCAGAAATTTTACAGAATCAGTGTTGCTGATTTTCTGAACCTTTGATCATCGGTATTTTAGCATGCAGCTTGCCGTTTTGTCTTGAAAGCCTTTTTCTTTTAGCTTCTGTGATGTATTGCCTCCTCCCTTCCCCCCACACAGGCATAGAACCGATTGAGAATCACAGGGTTTAGAAAGACAAGCATCAAAATGTCAGCTTTATTACTGACGAACTTTTGGAGGATAGCTCTTACGTCTGGGGCAATAACAGGTTTGCTTTTTTTCTTTTCTTTTTTTTAAGTAGGCAAAGAGGCAGGCAGAGAGAGAGGAGGAAGCAGGCTCCCCGCTGAGCAGAGAGCCCGATGTGGGGCTCGATCCCAGGACCCTGAGATCATGACCTGAGCCAAAGGCAGAGTCTTTAACCCACTGAACCACCCAGGTGCCCCAACAACAGGCTTTCTTTTTAGTGCCTCTGCATGAAGCAAAATGACCTACTGAGTCAAGGCCAGCTAGTGAAAGTGATCCAGCCCCAGGGAATAGAGCTGCCCACCATCACATCCCAACAAGAGTCCCGAAGGGGCTGAGATAGGCTTACCCACCTCCCCCCTACCTCACTGATTCCAAGGACGGTTGTCCCAGGGAGGAGGAAGTGAGGGGCAGAGAGAGACCAGGAGGGCTATCCTAGTAAAAGCTCTTCAGCTATGGGTGTGTGAAGAATAGGGAGTGGACGTTCTCCACCTGATAGCTTCTCCTAAATGATCACAAATAGAGCTATGCTGTAATTAAGCTAACTAAGCAATTATATCTAGAGAAATCTTGAAAGCAAAATTAGCGAGAGCTGACTAAGGATCCGTCACCGCCAAGCATGCATGGAAGCAGCAGCCTCCAACTCAGCATGACACACGGCGTGAGGTGTGTTGCTAGTAATAAATAAAGAACGGACATTCACAAATGATGCTTGAGGTCTTTAGCAATTAGAACCTGTTAGAAGTTTTCCCTGTAATGACGGTAATGACGTTCTTCCTACTCACCTTAGTTCAGCTCTGCTTTCTCAGAACAAGGGGAGGAATTACACACAGCATTCCAGTCTCTCTTATCTGTGAAGCTGCTCACAGGGAAGGATTTTTCATGGTAGCATTAATAGCTGCAGCAATGGTGAACTACTGAAATGCCTGGGAGTTGTTATTTTTATAGTTGCTTCTGCTTATTTTTTATTTTATCCAAGGATGAACTTGCTGAAGAAGGTAACGCAGATTATTTTTTTCCTCTCAGCAGGAATATCAGTGTAACGCACGAGCGAGAGTGGCCCTACCCTCCTGGTTAATAATGACAGAAGAACTACAGTATCAGGTAAAAAGCCAATCATGTAATGAAAGATGTGAAATTTTCAAGAATGGTCTTAATATCATAATAAAAACTTAAGGCACAGAGTTCACATAAAATAAAGAGTAAAATTGGACAGTTTTCATTTTAGTCTCCTTTTGTTTTTAATTTATTTTTTTTATTAAATTTTTTTATTTTTTATAAGCATATAAAGTATTTTTATCCCCAGGGGTACATGTCTGTGAATCGCCAGGTTTACATACTTCACAGCACTAACCATAGCACATACCCTCCCCAATGTCCATTACCCCACCCCCCTTTCACGACCCCCCTCCTCCCAGCAACCCTCAGTTTGTTTTGTGAGATTAAGAGTCACTTATGGTTTGTCTCCCTCCCAATCCCATCTTGTTTCTTTTCTTCTTTTCCTATCCCCCCAACCCCCCATGTTGCATCTCCACTATGTCATATCAGGGAGATCATATGATAGTTGTCTTTCTCCGATTGACTTATTTCACTAAGCATGATACCATCTAGTTCCATCCACGTCGTTGCAAATGGCAAGATTTCATTTCTTTTGATGGCTGCATAGTATTCCATTGTGTATATATACCACATCTTCTTTATCCATTCATCTGTTGATGGATGTCTAGGTTCTTTCCATAGTTTGGCTATTGTAGACATTGCTGCTATAAACATTCGGGTGCACGTGCCCCTTAGTCTCCTTTTGTACACAGGTGCTCATAAGGAGTTGGGGGTTCCGATTCATTTTAAGTGGGATTTATTTTTAAATGAATTTTTAAAAGCAGATTAGCATACATATTTACTTTTATTATAAAACAACCACGCCAAGATGTTTAATGGCTTATTGTTCATTTCCTTATAAAATGACCTTATGAAAACTTTTATAAACGGAGAGATTCCCCCATAAAAGGCTTAGGGTACTTTTCCCTTCGTATTAATGCTACCAACTCCCCAATTTGATGAGATTTGTCCAATTCTGAAAATATTGTATGTTATGCTTCCAAACTGCCAAGAAATAAAGTAGGAGAAATGAACACTTTCTTCTGCCCTGAAGCCAAGCTCAATCCTTCTACAACACTCTATCCTCTTAGGAAAGCTTTAGGTTGGCCAAGAACAAGATTTTTTCCCTTAACAACAAATCAGTGCTGTTGCTAGGTGATTGTGACATAGGAAGAGTAACCTCCAATCAAACAGAAGCCCCAAAAGGCTGATTGTCACATGCCAGTATAAATATGAGCGCTCCCCTCCCCCCCACCTTTAGGCCCTTCTCCTCTCCACTCTGCCAAGGAGAACAACATCTACCATGGCCAGATCCAACACCAAAAAGAACAAGTGCTCCAGAGGACATCGAAGCCCAATCTCCAAAAAGAGATCACATTCCAGCACTGATTTTGGCCATAGAAATTATTCACTCTACGTTAACAGGGTCCTAAAAGAAGTGGTTCCCCAGAGGGGCATATCATCTCGCACCTTGGACATCATGAACACCCTGATCAACGACATCTTTGAGCGCATATCCATGGAAGCCTGCAGCCTGATGTGTTTCAGAAATCGCTGTACCCTCACCCCTGAAGATATCCAGAAGGCAGTGTACCTGCTCTTGCCTGGGAAACTAGCTAAGTATGCAGTGGCTTTTGGAAATGAAGCTGTCCAAAGATATGTCCACTCCTAAACTCCATGTACCAGCGTAATTAAATCTTGGGGAAAGTAAATCAAGCTTACTACCCAAATGATCACTTCACACTGGAATTCCCTCTTCTTTTTTATAACATAGTGGTATTTCCTGGTATTTTCCCCTCCCCATTTTATTTCTAGAGAAGAATTATTCTCTTGCTATTTTACCTTTTAATGCTCTGGCTATTTAGGTTTTCCTGACCCCTGCTCCCTGCCAATGTCCCACCTAGAACTCTTGTTTTTCCTTTAAGCATGTAAATCTCATTATATAAATTCAAGGTTTATTTTATTGGTAAGATATCATTAACTACATACAGGATGCTTGAAGCTAGCTATTCCGACCCCCAAGTCACACTGACTTTGAATTTAGGAAGACAAACATTTAATCAGGAGTATACCAGCAGGGATAAATTTTTATCAAGAAAGTACTTTCTAGAGCAAACTCCGTTCAACCAATTTAGTTCCTTAAAAAATCTCTATACAGCATGTTAACGATTTCCTTTGTTCTACTTCTTATTTCCTGATTTTCAACAAGTTCAGTCCATAGCCATGTAAATTTTATCTTTACACATCATTGATCTTCACAGTTAGGTTTGGCTCACTGGGATTTACTGTTCTACTTTTGTAACATAATAGGACCAACACCCAGGAACCTACTACTCAATTTATAAACTTTTTTTTTAACAAATGTTACCTTTTTTTTTTTTTTTTTTTTTTTATAAAACACTGGAGGTGTTTCCCAGTCCCATTTCCCTATCCACTACCCTAAGTTTCGTTTCTTTCCCAATCCTTTGCTTCTCTATGTATTGTTCGTGAGTGTCTCTACATAATAAGTTGAATTTTGCTTATTTAGTAACATGGGGGAATACTATCTGTGTTTTTCTGTGCCTGCCTTTTTCTCTCAAAATTGTTTCTAAGATCTATACCCATTGATATATTTAGCTCTAGTTCATTCTTTTCACTCATAGGCTGTATCATATTCCTAGTCTGGATATACCTGTTTGTTTTTCTATCCTCTCTTGATGGACATGTTGCTTTCAGTTTTTCCTATTACTACAATGCTGCTATAATGATGAGTTCCAACAACAGCTAAGACAAATAGAGCATTTGCTGTAAGCCCAGCATTTTACATAAATTAACTTATTGAACCCCTACAGCCTTGTGATAATTTAATAATTCTCCCCTCCTACAGATGAGGAAAATGAGGCACAGAGAAATAAGCTACTTGTCTGTCCTCACATGCCTGCGTCAGTGGCGGAGCTGAGATCTGACCAGGTTAACGGCATCCACTGTGGGCACATATTGTCTCTTGTGAGCATATGTATCCTCTGGTACAAATGCACAAGCATTTCTCTAGGTAAAATACCTAACTGTGGAATTGCTGGGTCATTACTCCACTTAGTAGATATTACTGGGCTAAAGTGTTTGTGCCAACTGACATTTGCAGTCAATGAGCGCATTTTGGATTTGGTTACGAGGAACATACAACTTATATTTCTTCAAGAAAAGGGAATTTCTTGTATGTAAATACTAGGATGGGAACTGAAACTATTCTAGGTGTCTCACTCTTAGGACCCACTCTCTTTCTCCTGGGTTGCTCCCTTCTAAATGCTTCCTTCTCAGAGTTGCCGACGAGTCCATTGGATTCCACTTCCAGGAATACCACAGTTAAGATTTTACCACAATAAAAAATAAAAAATTTTAAGTGGGTATTTTATATACATGCATTGATATTGTCAGACTTGAAACTACCTTATTTAAATTGGGCCCAGACAGAGGTTGCCAGCCATGCTAAAGATCGACTGACCATGATTATATAGTTGCCCAAAAAGGACCTCAAAGGTCTACTAGGGTTCAATGAATTACAGCCATTGGGTCAAATTTGGAAACAGCTCTTTTTTGTATGGCCTCACAAGCTGAGAAGGTTTTTAAATTTTTATAGGGATATTTTAAAAGAAAAAACCAAGAATATTCAACAAGCCTAATGTGACCCACAAAGCCTTAAATATTTATTGTCTGGCTCTTTACAGAATAAGTCTCCAACTGTGGTCTATCCAGTACTGCTTCTTTTGCAGAGTTTGTGATGAAACAAGTTTCCTAAAGCTTTTATTGGGACACACATGTTCTGTATAAAAACCTTACAAAGGTGAAAAGTTCATAGTTGGCTTTTCGAATCATGGCAGAAAGGGTAGTATCTACAAATGGTACTCAACAATTGGGGCAGCAGACTAACCATTCACAAAAACAACATTCACAAAAAAAACATTATAAATTGAGGTGTTACAGATGGATTAAGGGAACTAGAAGTTTCTTTATATGTTATTCTCTCTACTTCTGTTTTTGAAATATTTTAATAGAATTTCAAAATAGGATCAAGATTCTTGGTAAAAACTCTCTGGCATCGGTTTGGAGTCTGATTATATAAATGTGTGTATGTAAAACTACATTTTTTTTTTTTTAGGAACAAAGATATAATGAAAGATTTTTTTCACAAGAGTGGGTTAAATACACACAAGTGGTAAACTATAGAGCAATTTAAAATAAACAGATCAAAAAGCAAAGAAAACATTTTCAAAACATTTTCAAAAAGTTTTAACCATTTTTTTATTGTGGTCAAATCTATATAATATAAAACTTGCCATTTTAGCTTTTAAGTACATGGTCACAATAAGTCCATTCACATTATCAGGCGGCCAGCACCACCAGGCATCTCTAGTATTTCTTCATCTTCCCAAACTGAAACTTCATAAACATTAAACAATAACTCCACATACACCCCCTCCCCTGTCCCTTGCAAGTACCATTCCGCTATCTATCTCCAAGAATTTAATGACTCTAGGAACTTAGTCTAAGTGGAATTCAACAGTATCTCTCCTTTTGTGACTGGCTTCTTTCACTTAGCACAATATCTTCAAGGTTCATCCATTTTAACACAAGACAGGATTGCCTTTCTTTTATGGCTAAATAATATTCCAATGTATGTGTTTATCACATTTTGTTTATCCATTCATCCATTGGTAATCACTTGGGTTGCTTCTGCCTTTTAGCTACTGAAAATAATGCCACTATGAACATGGGTGTACACATGTCTCTTCGAGTCCCTGCTTTCAGTTCTTTCAGGTATATCCCCAGAGTTTCAGGTATATAACTCAAATGTGGAATTGCTAGATCATGTAGTAATTCTATTTTTAACTTTTTTGAGAAGCCACCATACCATTTTCCTATGATGACTGCTTCATTTTATAGTCTCACCAGCAACGCACAAGAGTCCAACATTCCACATCCTCACCAACATTTGTTATTTTCTGTTTACTGTTTTATATATGTAGAAGTATTATAGTCATCCTAATGGTCATAAAGTGGTTTTGATTTTCATTTCCTTAATGATGAGTGATGTTGAGCATATCTTCATGTGCTCACTGGTCATTTGTACTTTTTCTTTTCTTTTTTTTAAGGTTTTATTTATTAGAGAGCACACGTGCAGTGGGGAGAGGGGCAGAGGGAGAAGGAGAAGCAGGATCCCCACTTAGCAGGGAGCCCAACATAAAGCTCCATCCCAGGACCCTGAGATCATGACCTGAGCCAAAGGCAGAGGCTTAACCACCTGAGCCACCCAGGTGCCCTGTACTTTTTCTTTATATAAATGTCTTTTGCCCATATTTAAATTGACTTTTGTTGTTGTTGAGTTGAAGGAGTTCTTTCTATATTCTGGACATTAATCCTTTCCTAGATATAGGATTTGTAAATATTTTTCTCCCATTCCATGGGTTGTCTTTTCAGTCTGTTGATAGTATCCTTTGATATGCAGAAGTTTTATGAAATCTGCTTTGTCCACTTTTTCATTTTTCATTTTGTGTTATATGCCACTTAATATTTTTATTGCTACTTTATGAAAAATTATTTGCAACATTTACATTTTTTTTAATTTTGGAGTCAGTTCATAAAGTCAACATAGCTTCTAAAATTTGAAAATAGTCTCACACTAGCTAACACATTAAGAAAGGGTCAAAAATATCTCAGTGCATAATTTTGACATTAATAGGACCATTTCACCCTTTTTTCAGTCTTGGACCTAGTTACCTGAGACATTTAAATGACAGGAAGACAAAAAGTAGTACACACTGTTAGTAGTCCCCCAGTATCCTTCTTCGCAGAAATAAGACCCCAATTTTTAGTTGAGCTCATGGCTCCTAGGACAAAAGCTTCATTTCTAACCCTTCCTTTGACTAGTTGTGTCCATGAGACCAAGTGCAGATGAATGGGAAGGTATTTACAACTTCTAAAAAGTTTCCTTAAATACCAGCAGAGTTCTCTTTTCCCTTTTCCTCTGCTGCTAATTGGACTGAGGCTGTGAAAGTTGGAGCTGGTGTAGCCACCTTCAACTAGGAGTTAAAACCTGTATATTGAGGATGATAGAGCAGCAAAGTAAACGAGCTTGGGCCTGTGATGACTGAGCTGCCGTGCAGCCCAGGACTGCCTGTGTTTACATGAGAGAAATAAATTTCTAACTGTTTCAGCCCATATTATTTTGGGTTTCTATCATTCATAGTCAAATCTAATTCTAATGTAGACATCCAGAAGATTACTGATGGCTAAACAATGTGGTTAGTCTCAAAATGATTCTACACTTATTAAATAAAAACATAATAATCTATAAATGGAGGATGATGAATGTCTCATGTATTTACCAGAAGACATTTTTATGAAATGAAATCTCATGCTATTTAGCAACCCTTTCTCAGAGATGCATAACGCAGATGGCCAGAGCTTGCTAGCTTGCTAGTTTCTCGGACTCCTGATGGATTTTGAAACACTACTTAAAATACAAAAATAGTAAGAGATTGAAAGAAAACAGGAAAGAGAATTTCCAACTAAGCCAACATACAAACATACCAATTCTATGGTAATTTGAAGCTAGTGATCAATACAGTATCATAAAAGATGACTTACACCACCAGGAAAGAATAGTGCCAGTTTTATAATACAAATCATCCAAACAATAAAATTCTAGCAAACTTAGATTATCTTTCTAGGTTATTCTTAGATGTCCTTATCATTAAATAAGATACCTAAACTTATTTCTGAGTTTAGAAACCTTGTCTTGGAATTGAATAATGTAATCTCATATAAACATATGCTGTCACTATAATTATAAATATAAAGTCTTGCTGGGAACACTGCTAGCTTGTTCCTGTATGAACTAAATATGTTGGAAATTACTGCAAATAGAAAAGTACCATTAAGTATAATACCTTGCAAATGGCACTTAGAGTTCACTTATATGTTCGCAGAAACGCCTCCTTCACAATAGATGCTGAGAAAACAGAGACAAGGTCCAAGCCTTTAAAAGCTTGGAATTGTATGGAACAACAAACTGAAACTAAAATAAGTTATTGGGAACAGCTGACAGCATTAAGTCGAGGCTCTGAGCTAGGCATTATTTTAAGTACTCCATATATGCCTCCTCAATACAGAAAGCCCAAGATAACCACATGAGGCACCATTAACATTTTATAGTTAGGAAAACTGAGGCAGTAAATGGGCTAAGAAACTTGCCAGAGGTCACAGGGCTAGTAATAAATGTGATTAAACCCACTTACTCTGGCTCTAGAACCTGTAACTTAAAGCACAATGCCTGCTACATCTCACGTGGAGAAAGATGGGTAGAAGACCCACATGGCACATGGGAAGGGCATCTAACCCAGAACAGAAAGGGGTCTTAGAGGAGATGACACCTGCCCTAGGTCTTGAAGTATGATAGGAAATGCACATAAGGCAGAGGGATAATGTTTGCAAAAGCATAGGGCACTAAACAGTATAAATTTAAGATAATTGCAAGTTGAACGGCTGCCAACAAGCACAGGAGGAGGATGGATGGTGGAAACGAGGTCAGAGAGGCAGCCAACCATCTGTGGGCTGTCTTATAACTTGAATTTGATTCCAGAACCTGTGAGGAGGCCCATGAAGGGACTTGAGGCAGGAGAAAGGTTATCCCAGCAGCAGAGATGAGGGTGAATTAAAACAGGAGACGACAAGTTTTTATATTGATTTGAGCAATCCATGAAATACATGAAGAATCAGTGGTGGTGGAAATAAGAAGGAACAGGTGGAAGTGGAAGGTACCTAGGAGGCAGAATTCCCAGAAGATTGGGATTCCCAGGGCCCCGGCCCAGGATACGTGACAAAGCCAAGACACGAAGCTCAGTTAATTTAGCACTTACACATAAAATGTCTAGACAAAATGCAAGCGCCTGCTGTAAATGGTGCCATGTGTGAGGCATCACAAGGACAGAGGATCTGGTAAAAGTCAAAACAACCTTGGGATGGATGGTTAGCTTGTTTAAAGCTGAGCTAGAAGAGGACAGCTTAAATTTTTAATACTTGTGATCAGTTTTTATCACTGCCTTGGGCTACGCTGCACATCATGTGTTGATAGATTTGCTTAGCTCTGACAGCTGATTTTGGGGAAGACATTTGGCAGGATAGGGAGAACCCAGCAGACTATGTAAATCACGGGCAGAAGTAGCAGCCTATAAATACCAGGTGGAAGGTTAGTTATATTCAAGACGCAGAGCGCTGAAAAAGAAAACTGCTGCGTGTCCTTGTGTGTTCTTGGGAGCTAGTTACTCTGAAGCAAAGAGAACCTGTTTTCATGAAAGATTCCGTGCTGGTCAGAGGGACAGGCTGTGCGGCAACAGGGTCCTGGCAACTCAGTGGGACGTGAGAGGAGGACCTGGCACCGCAATCCCCAAGTGGAGGCTGCAGAGAGGGTCTCTGAGAAGCTGGTGGGGAGGACGGAGAACAAAGCAGGGTCCTGTGAAGTTTATTCCCATCGGGCTGGCTTGTGGGCTTATGTGAAAAAGGGTCTCCTGGGGAGAATCACAGACATTTCCGTGGGGAACTTTGCCAGAAGGGTGAGTCCTGGAAACTTGGAATTACTGGGTTTTAACTGGAGAGAACTTAAGGTTTTACCCCACATTTATTAAGTCCTTCCAATGAACAGCTCTTTTATTTATTTATTTATTTATTTTGGTCTTCATCTTGTGGTTTCTGCAGAGAAGGCAGAAAAATCATTTGACATCTAATTAATCTTTGCAGGGGGTGTCTTTGCAGGGGGTGTGGTTCAGTAAGTTAAGCACCTGCCTTTGGCTCAGGTCAGGATCTCAGGGTCCTGGGATCTAGCCCCACAGTTGGCTCCCTGCTCTGCGGGGAGGCTGCTTCCTCCTCTCCCTTTGCCCCTCCCCCTGCTTATGCTCCTGTTCTCTCTCTCTGTCAAAATGAATACATAAAATCTTAAAAAAACTAATCTTTGCAGAGTTGCATGCTGATCCCCAATCAAGTCAGTCTTTTAGAATATTATGATTAAAGCGAGTCTGACATATTTTCATTTGGGCTACTCCACAGTTAAAAGGCTTTCAAGAAAAATAAACAGTACTACCTAATGTGGCAGTCAGTCTCCAGAATGGCTCCTTACTGGTTCTCTTCTGGTGTGCATGCTCTGGGTCGTCCCCTCCCACAGTATATTAGGGTTGGTCTGAGTCACCAGTAGAATACAGTACAAGTGACAGTGTGTGACTTTCAAGGCTCCCCCATAAAAAAAAAATTTTTTTTTAAAAAGAAAAGAAAAAAACAGTGCTACTTCCATGTTTTCTCTTGGATTACTCACTCTGTGGAAACGAGCCACACAGTCATGATGATATGAAAGCAGCCCCATGGAAAGAGACAAGTGGTGAGGAACTCGGGTCTCCTGCCAACAGCCAGCATTGACTTGCCAGCCGTCTGCGCGAGCCGCCTTGGAAGTGACTCTTCCAGCTCCAGTCAAGCCTTCCGAGGACGGCAACCGTGGCCAACATCTTAACTGAAAACCTCCAAGAGACTCTGAGGCAGAACCACTCAACCAAGTTGCTCCTGAATTCCTGAACCTCAAAAATATTGTGAAATAAAAATCAGCAGTATTGTTTCAAGTTTGGGATGATTTGTTAAGTGGCAGTATTTAACTCATACACTTAATTTAGAGCCACAAGAACAAAACAACTCACTAACATAACGCCCCCAAAACAAAGAGATTGCCCCATAACAGGTTTTGTCATCTACCTTTAGTCAACTCAAGCAAATTTCTGGCACTTTTCAAATTCACTCACGTTTTTGTCCTCGCTTAAAGACAATAATGTTCAGAAATATTAACACCTAAGTCCAAAACACCCATTATAGTACCATGTAGGCAGCTAGCTGGGCTGCAGAGTCTGCTAAATTAATTTCAAAAAAGCAGGCAAAAAATTAGTCTAGACAGTATCTATGGGTAAACAACATCATTACATTCAATTATCTGACTGGAGAGGGAAGGCAAAAATAAAATTCTGACAGTAATTTGATTTTAGGAAAAGAGAACTATGATAAAATGCTGTTATTAAAGAAAAACTGAACATGAATGCTATATTTTCCAAAGCAAAATGCCTATAGCAACAGGAACACATTCAAAATCTGTTATTGAAATCCCAGGGAAAATGCTGGCCTCTACATAAGGTGAGGAGCTTGAATAGATCTCAGAGGACTAAGAGCAATGTTATAAACAAATTCAAGCAAAAATTCAAGCAAAGAAACCAAGATGTTTCAATTGGCACAAAAAAAAATAATAACCAGAACTAGACAACACCCCAAGTTTGGGAGGATCTCGAAGATGAGGCTATGTGTTGTCATCAGGCATAGCTTTGTACTGTGGTTCATGCTTTATGGGTCTGTCTCTTGGCCTAAACCGAAAGCTCCTAAAAGGTAGGGACTCAGCATCTGTCTTAAGTCACTGCCTGCAGTTAGTGTGTTTGTCTGAGTTCCCTAGGAAAGACGATTCTGAAGCAAGTCTTTCTTGGCTGGTGCAGTCCCAGGGCAGCAAGAGTGAAAAGAAAGACAAGTGAGTCAGAGGAGGGTGGGAAGAGCACGCACGATAACGCACTGACCATGCTGGCTACTCTTCTAGAATAAGCAACTGCCTGATTAGAGTTGTAATTCGACCATGCAGGGTATGCCTAGACAGATTACATGGAAAAACCATGACTCGCAACAGTCTATGGTAGGGGGGAAAATGGAGAAGAAATTCATCTGCTAGCTCCTTCCTGCCTTCTACTTTTCACTAATCAAAGTTCGTTCCATGAGGAGCTATTTCCCTAAACACCCAGCTAGTGGCCCCTTCAGCAACCATTAGGGAAACTACAAATCTGGAAAGGTAAGGGGGACCAGAGATCTTGGGCATTCATCCAGGGTAAAAGAAATGCAAGGACCCACAGAGAGTCCTTCACTACAGTGGTTATGGCAAAGATATAAAAGCCTAAGGCCTGGGGCGCCTGGGTGGCTCAGTGGGTTAAAGCCTCTGCCTTCGGCTCAGGTCATGATCCCAGGGTCCCGGCTCAGGTCATGATCCCAGGGTCCCGGGATCGAGCCCCGCATCAGGCTCTTTGCTCAGCAGGGAGCCTGCTTCTTCCTCTCTCCGCCTGCCTCTCTGCCTACCTATGATCTCTGTCAATAAATAAATAAAATCTTAAAAAAAAAAAAGCCTAAGGCCTGAGGGGTCAGATGAGTTGGAAAAACGCATTCGGTATAGCCAGTGTTGGTTGACACTGGTGGATAGAGTCTTCTTGTAGGAATAGCAGTAACAACCACAAGAATACTAGTATTTATCATTTTGGGAGTACCAGCTACTGGCTTAGAGTCTCCATATACATTACTTCCTGTAATTTTCACAACAGCCCTGTAAGGCGATACTATTATTTCCCATCTTTACAGATAAGAAAACTGAGGCTCAGAGATATTAACTAATTGAGCCAAAATTACACAGCTAGTAAGTGCACCCTTAGTTCTGGACCCAGAGTTCTTTCCACTGTCCCGAACTCCCTTGTATCCGTAAAGTACGTTAAAGCTAAAATGTGTACATAAAGTGTTTATGTTCACATGTTTATTAGCTCTTTTCATCTTGATCATGACTTACTTTATAGATAAGGAAAATGAGGTTCAAAAAGTTTAGGTATCTTTTCCAAGTTTATACAGCTATTAATAGAGCTGGGAGTCAAAGCTTAGCTGGAGTTTTTGTTTATTTGTTTGTTTTCAATCTTTGCTTCTCACCAGAAACTATCAAATGCTTGGTTGAAATCACATCTGTCTGTGTTCAACTCAGTGTTTGCTAATCTATCATCACAGACACACCATCTAAAAATTAGTCTCCACAAATCCTATTTAAAAAAATCACTTAGAGCAATTGTTTTCACAAGTTCCTACCCTCTGAATTAATGAGAAACTTCTATGTTCATTGATGTAAGTTGATTTTATGCTGGGGCCTCATGAGGATTTCAGAGGAGATGAGAATGGAAGAAATTATAAGACCCTCACAGAGACATTGAAAATAGGAGTATAGCAATAAGGTCCCTCAAAGCAGCCGACATCCTAACAGGAAGCCTAAAAGATTATTGGGGGAGGGACAACAGGACTAAAAAGCTGGAGACGAACGGCAACAAAACACCACACCATGTAAGCACTTTAATACACTGAGAAAAATACAGAGAAAGTTTTTTTGGAAAGTTTCTGTTACTTTCTTCAAATATTTATTAGAATGGGGCTTGGCTGCGTAAAACAGAAAGATCCACACTGACAGTGGAAGTAAGATGGAAGTTTGCATCTCTTTCATGTAGTGACCAGATATTGGCCATTCAAGGATGAAGTCCACTATGTGGTGTCCACCCAGTGTTAGAGACCCAATATCTTTCCTTGTAGCCACTTTGTGATTAACAGCTTCCATGTGCTAAGACAACTCATGGCCCAAGCTAGCTGCTAGAGTTCCAACCATTATATCCACACTTCAGGCTACAGGAAGAAGGAAGGGGAAAGAAGGGTCTACATCCTCCCTTTTATTGAGATTTTTCCAGAAATAACTCACAACACTTCCACTTAGGTATCATTGAGCAGAATTTCATCACAGGATCCCATGGACACCTAGTTGCAAAGAAGACTATCTTTCAGCTGAGTATATTGTCCCCGTCTGAATGAAGAGTTATGTTATTGAGGAGGAGAGGGAATGGCTATTAAGGTATATGGCTAGCAGATTCTGCCACATACGGGTAAAAGATTAATAATAATAATAGTAACAATAAAAATAATAAAACATGTTCAACCTACCGACCTAGCTCCTCAAAGACATCCACAACAGACTATCCCAACACCATCCATGAATTCGTACCACAGGACCATTTTTTTATAGGATTTTTAAAGTGAAGTCAATTTAGAGACTTTTGTCACAAGATCATGGGAATGGATTGATGATAAAGCCAAAAGTGAAAAAACTTGAATTTTGTATTTTGCTAAAATCGAAATATTTCTCTAACATGGCAGTTGGCTTTTGTCCTCCGGCTGCCGTGGCTGGCAGCCTACGATAAGAAACTCTCTTACATTCCATGTCATCTGTATTCTCCCGTTGTTACACTGCAGATCGCTTAAATTGAACTTGCAAAAGCCCTCTCTTCTACTTAACTGTATTCATATTTCAGGCAAACACAGCTCACATTTCAAGGGAAAACTCTATCAAAAATGATATTTAACTCTTTTGCATTCAAAACACTGACAGAAGCTAAATTCTCCTCTCGTTCTAAAACGGTAGAGAAATAAGCAATCAAAGGAAAGGAAATCGGGAAAAATAAGGTGCCTGATGCATTCCTGTGCAAAAATAAGTGTTCTTTTAAATGTATTTTTATTTCCAATGATGGTAATAATAGCTAACGTTTATTGAGTGGGTATTATGTGCCAAGAGCAGAGGGGAGCACACTATTGCATTCATTCAGAAACTGTAAGAAGAACCTCAAGTGTGTTTAATTTTTGCTCCCTAGGCTCTGTCATTCATTCATCCTTCTGTAAACATTTGCCAGACATTTATTATGTACCTAGCACTATGCTAAAAGATAGGGAGACAGAGATTAAAAAAAAAACAACAACAAGATACTAGCCTAAGGAAATTTGCATTTTTCTTGAACAAACAAAGGGAAAAATAGAAGGAGTACATTTTAATCCCTGCTTGCATGGGTTCTGGGAAGGGCCATCGGGGTTTGCATCCTGACCCTGTGAACGCTTAGCCATGGAACTTGAGGCAAATCATATAACTTCTCCAAGTTTCAGTTTCCCTATCTGAAAAATGGGAATACCAAAGTACTGAACAAAAGAAGCCATTTAGGCCCTTAACTCACTGTTTGGCACCATGTAAGCACTCAATAAATGTTAGTTATTTTAATTTATTTGTATATTGGCACCCAGGGTGCTAAAGGAACACTAAGAAAGATGCTGAACCCAGACACTAGGCTGATGGGACCTAACAAAGATACCCGAGTTGAGCATTTAAGACTGTACAACTCAGATATTCGCCTAAATTCTCCGGTCCTCAGGGGTCAGCCTTCTCTTCTATGCCCAAATAACCCTGATTGCACATGCCTATGAAAGTAGAGAGTCTCATCTTTCACTGGGTCACCCCTCAAGGAGAGCAGTGAAAACTTAAGGAATAGAGACGTGTTTCACAGATCCTCGGGCTCCCACAGCCAGACGCTCTCTCTAGATGATTCGTCTACTTCGTGCACAGGATCTCTGCTTCCACCTGGCCCCTCCGGGCTGTTTCTGCTTTTCCAGGTTCACTCTTCCTCAAGAACGAGCAGAGCCGCCTGCATTGATACTTCGAGGCACAGCTCAGAAGAAGCAGTCCCTTGAGAACGGAAACACACAGAGAAGGTAGCCCACAACGAGGGCTACAGGCTTTTGCTCTGAGAGTCACAGCCCAAGCACAAGTTAACTATCCCTTTCCAGCCCCCACAGATCTTTTCCCGGTGGGGGTCAGGGCCAGCTGCCACCCAGAGGAATCTTCAGGCACCGTCATATTCCGGCATCCAAACTCAATCCCCTTTTTGCCACCAGGGAAAATGGAAAGACTCTCCTCAGGCTGAAGCCCCTCTCTCTGCCACCTCACAATGGCGGCTGCACATGCGTGCCCATTTCCTTCAGGGTGCTGCAGCCCTCTGCTTCAAGTCACCCTGGTACAAATAGGTGAATCCTCAAAACCTAAATAAGGCTTATCCATCTGGATATCCTCCTGGACAGGAAACCCAGAGCCCAGTCCTTCTGGTGCTGCTTCAAGTTAATCTGTATCCACATCGCAGGCTTCCCTTGGCCCCGAGACGAAAGGAGGTCCAGGCCTGCGTGACTTTGGTGGTTCCTGATCTTGTATGGAAGTGCTCGGACAGAAATCCACCTAACTCTACCAAACACATCGTTTCCAGGCAAAAAGGACAGTCTAAATCCAGATTTAGGAAATTTTGTTTCCATTAACTTGCTAATATACTACATTTATATTATTAAACAGCACAACAGGTGACTTGAAGGTTTTGCATGTGGAGTTATTATTCCTACTTTCTAGGCCTCCCTGAGAAAAATGAATAGGTGTTTGCCTTATGGATACATTGCTACAAGGATTCATTCAAGTGGTCTGTTCTCAAACAAAGGGAAGTCTCACCCCGAAGACAAATGTTTACCTGTCAAAAGTCTCATTTCCTCAGAGCTCTGCTCTCAGCCAGATTTTGTGTTAGATATACTTTGCTTTTCCATAAGTGTACGCTTCAGCCGTTTAGAATGGAAATAGCCCACAGCACTTTGCAAGACGTGGAGAGCTTTTTTGTTAAAAGGCATTTTAGTATTCTATTGTTATTGAACACAATTAATACCTCTTGGCCAGAAACTCTTTCAGGGCTATTAGACATATAAGGAAAAATCCCTCTCTAGAAATCAAGGAGAAGCACTTCCTAAGCAGCAAGAATCATTTGGCATTTGAACATGTACCCAAAAAGATTTTTATTAATACTACTCAAGCAATCATTTAAAAGTTAGTGACTCTTACATTCCTAGAATCATGGAGCTAGAGTGTATTATGCTAAGCTCAACAAATCAGTCAGAGAAAGGCAGATAGCAAATGACTTCGCTCATATGTGGAATTAAGAAACAGAACGGATGAACATAAGGGAAGGGGGGGAAAAAGAGAGAGGGGGAGAGAGGCAAACCATAAGAGACCCTTCACTATAGAGAACAAACTGAGGGTTGATGGAAGGGAAGTGGGTGGGGGATGGGCTAGACGGGTGATCGGATAAAGGAAGGCACTTGTGGTGAGCGCTGGGTGTTGTACGGAAGTAATGAATCACTAAATTTTACTTCTGAAGTGAACATTACACTATATGTCAACTAGAATTTGAATAAAAACTTGAAATAAATAAACAAACCATCCACCATCATCTGTTCCCTGATATCTCTCCTCTGCTTTACGTGAGCAAGTTTAGACAAGTTTAGACTCTCCCATCAAAATGTCAAGTTTTTTCTTTCCTCTCGGTAGTAGGGAACTTTTAAAAATATTTCGTTACCATTAAGTGTTACTTAATGTTTAACTGAAATTTTAAAAATAGTATTTTGCCAGGAATTTCAGTGGACTATTGGAAAAATCACTTGAGGTAATAGGGTAATGAATGCATAGAACAATTTTTAACACACTGTAGACTGTGTATAAATTACTATCGTTATTCCTTTGTTAAGATCAGAGGAGGGTAGATAAGCCTTAATTGGACAAATAGCATTTCATACATGGCCTGGAGAGCTGGAAGGAAGAGGAACTAATTCATATTGAGACCAAATTTGTAATCACTTAGTCTTTCTTAATCCTCACAACCAATCTACGAATTAAATATTTCCATTTTACTAGAAAGGAAACTGAAGATAGGAGGGGTCAAATGACTTGTACTGTGGCCACATAATTAATAAGAGCCTGAATGGGACTTATACTCAAAAGGGAGGGCTCACAAAGTGTTAGGAGAAAAGCAGCAAGAATGGGACTGTCTAACCTGCATCTCACTGTTGCCTGGGCCAGCCTCACTTGGTTCCCCTGGCAAGTGAGGAATGTGATGAATCTCCTCCTCCAGCGCTTCCTGCTCGGCCTCAGCCCCTAGGTTTACCCAGCCAGGCTGGACCCTGGCCAGTCAACAGTGAGAAGAGGACCAGCACACGGAGTTGGTGTTTGGAGTGCTTAGTGGACCTGCTCTTTGGCCCTGAGCTTCCACAGACTCATGGAGGTATAGCTCTCTCCTGCTTTTACCATATTGCCAGGTTGTAAAACTGGGCTTCTTCCAGGCCATCCAACCTTCCCATTTCCCTGCTGAGGTCTGAGACTTACCCTGAGTTTCAGTACCCTAAATTCTCACAGGTGGTGGAACTTGCCCCTTGGATTCTAAGACAAGCAGATAGGCCATCTTGAACCCAGGCATGGCCCCTTATCTGATTTATATATTGCCACCAACCAGAAACTCCTGTTATGCCACCCTATCCATTAGATAATCTCTTTGGGCAAGGATTCCTGGCTATGTCAGTTCTGCATTATTTGCTTTGGCCTTTCCGATGTTGCATGTTGGCTAACAGCTAACGCCTTTGGGTCCAGGCCAGCGTTGCCCTTCCTTTACTCTCTTCCCAAGTTCATGAAGTTTCAGTGTGCCTCATGGCTAAGGCATCCGAGTCAGGGAGGATGAGGCCCTATAAGGCTTACCATAAATGGAAAATGCCCATGCGGAAAACAGGCACCCTGCTGCAAACACCCAAGAGGGTCACAGTTTATCAAAAATGTAGCTTGACTGCAGAGTCACAGATTAAGAACAGAAGTTTGGGAAGAGGTAGGTATGAGGAGCTTGTTCCACTGGCTCGCTCTGTGATCTGTAGCCAGTGTCATTAAGGTCGCTGTGCCTGCTCTGCTCATCTGTGACATAAGCTCAAGGATACCCGTGTCACTAAGTCTTTATAAGGATTGAGATAATGTTTGTCAAGGATCAGGAGCAGACCTGGTAATAGTAGACACTTAGTGCCATATACAATTGATTCTAAAATGCACACTCATTTTCACATTGTAACACTCTAAAATTGGAATGGATCTCATATCATGTCACAGTTTAACCAACCATGATTTTTTTTCTTCTTTTTTAATGGGCATAAAATAATGATAGATCTTAGAATCAGTGACACATGAAGATCGATAAAATGCTGTCCAGATGGTCCCCAACTTAACAACAGTTCAACTTACAGTTCTTTTACTTCATAATGGTGTGAGAGCAATATGCATTCAGAAACTGTACTTCGAATTCTGAATTCTGATCTTTTCCCCAGCTGGAGACACGCAGGAGATAACTCTCTGGTGATACTGGGCGGCGGCAGCTCCATCAGCCACACATGCACAAGGGTAAACCAACCACACACTGACAGTCACTCGGTTTCTCACTTTCTGTACAGCATTCAGTGAATTATATGAGATCATCAATACGTAATTATAAAATGGGCTTGGGGCCCCTGGGTGTCTCAGTTGAGTGCCAGAGTCTTGGTTTCTTTTCAGGACATGAGCTCATGGGTCCTGGGTTGGAGCCTTGTGTGGGGACTCCACGCTCAGGGGGGAGTCTGCTTAGTATTCTCTCTCTCTGTCTTCCTCTGCCCCTCGCCCCACTCTTGCATTCATGCTCTCTCTCTTGAATGAATAAATGAATAAATAGAGCTTTAAAATCATCATAAATAAGTGAGTAAGTAAGTAAAATAGGCTTTCATTCCAAGCATGTTTACAGCAGGCCGGGTTAAGCTATGATGTTCCATAGGTTAAATGTATTAAGTGCGTTTTCAACTTAGGATATTTCCAACTTACATTGAGTTTATCAGGATGTAACACTAACCCAAGTCAAGGAAGATGTGTAATATCTTTCTCTTACCACAGTATCCAGGACCATACTTTACTCCCTCCCAACCCGACGAGTCCCACAGCAAAACTAAAAGCAGCGTTGTAATGGATGGCGCCTTATAACCATGTAGAACAATTGAGAACAATTTTTCCCCATTTCGTCTGACAATTCCACACCTAAGGCTGAGAAAAGGCCACTGAGATTTTTGTGAAATAACAGGATCTTTAGAGAGGGCTCTTCATTTTTGCATTTTCCACAGACAGGCCTTGTTTTAAAAAAAAAATTAATTGCTAACTCTAGATAACACAACTCTACGAGAGGAAATATGTTCTCCTTGTTTTAAAACGTTGCACAGAGACCATACTGGTTGGTTCTGTGAAATCATCAAACATTTCCAAACAGATTGAATTGTTTGGGTCCCCATCCTGAATTTAAAACTGATTCATATGAGGACAGCCATGAGTGAATGAGCCCCACAAACACACCTACTCTCTCATTGGTCACTGGTCCCTTTCCTTCTGGGATGCCCTTTCTCCTCACCTCTCCATCTGCTGAATTCTTACCCAAGAGCAATAACGAAACAAGAAATCATAGAACCTTAGAGCTAGACTGAAGCATTCCCAGATATCACCAACTCAAAACCAACTGTTTCTCTCCTAGGTTTCTATAACCCCTCAGCCTGATTTCCGTTCTAGTATTTACCTGCCACAATTATAGTTTCAGGATATCTGTATCTCTTTTCACTTCTCCTCCTTGGCTTTAAAAGTCTTGAAGGGCAGGGTCTTATCTTTTCCTCAATCTGTATCTCCACGGTACCTTATGAAGTATCTTAAATATTCATTTTTCTTTTTTACCTGAAATGGACTTATGTACAAGTGCTTTTCACCAAATACAATAGACTTTTGTCAGTGTTGTTGTAGTATAAATAACATTAGAGAATCCACAGAATCACAAACGAGAATGTATCTTGATTAAGGAATTGGACCTCCCCTGAAACTTGGTTGGCCTTGCCCAGAGACTATTCCCAGAAAACCCTAGATCCTCCATAAATAGTGAATGAAGGAATATCTTCCATCTCACTATCCTCCTATTTTCCAGATATTCTTCCAAGTAGTTATAACATTTTCCTTTGTCTACTCAAGCAAGAAACAGCCAACTTTCAGGGTGCGTAGGTGTCTCAGTCATTTGGGCGTCTGCCTTTAGCTCAGGTCATGATCCCAGGGTCCCGGGACCGAGTCCCACATCGGGTTCCCTGCCCAGGCGTGAGCCTGCTTCTCCTTCTGCCTGTGCCTGTGCCTCTGCCTGACATTCTGCCTACTTCTGCACTTTCTCTCGCTCTCTCTCTCTCTGACAAATAAATAGTTAAAATCTTAAAAAGAAAAAAAAACAGCCAACTTTCTTTAATCTCCACATCATGACCACTGCTGCTGTGACTGTCAGAGCCTGACACCCGTGTGCAGTCCTCCTCTTCTCCTCTCACCCCACGCCCTGGGTCTACGGCTTCAGGTTGTCACAGCTACTTACAAGTTTTGCTAATAACCATGACCAAGCTACATATACGTAGATGATAGATAGATTGATATATAGAAAAAGATATATATATATACACATATATATCTTTTAAAATATTATAATAACTAGGGAAAAATGGAATTATGAACCCAAAACTATAATTTTAAAAAGTTCTCTGTGGGAAAGGGAGGAAATAGGCTAGAGACAGAGGCAAAAGTTACACTACTCAAAATACATTTTATTTTGTATGTTGGAATTTGAGGCCAAATTTGATGTAATTATAAAACAAAAGTAAATTTAGGAGCACCTGGGTGGCTCAGTTAGTTAAGCATTCAACTCTTGATTTCAGCTCAGGTCATGATCTCAGGGTCCTGGGATAGAGCCCCACATCAGGCTCTGTGCCTCGCAGGGAGTCTGCTTGAGATTCTGTCTCTCCCTCTGCCCCTCCCCCAACTCTTGCATGCATGTGTACTCTCTCTTTTCCTCTCTCTAAAATAAGTAAATCTTTTAAAAAATTTAAATTTAAAAATTCCACAAAACAGACAAAAATCAAAAAATTAAAATTAATTAAAAAGTATTTCAACTGATTTCACAGCAAATAATTTGAATGTACAATCCTTGTAGGATAAAATGACCTATACAAACAACTGTAAAATTGTTTTCAGTAAATATATTGTGGGTATAGTGTTGATACTGTTATTGTGCTGGGTACGTTTTATGGGACAAAACAAATGAGTAATGCTGCTGGTATCATTGGGAAGTAATCAATTGTGGGATGGAAGAAAAGAGATGAAGGTGATATAAGATTGATGATGTTAAATAAGAATTCTGTACTCCTGAGTTTGAATCGGAAATATCACTATGAATTCATCATGTATTTTATCTTTATTTTATTTTATTTTATTTCTTTTCAGTGTTCCAGCATTCATTGTTTATGCACCACACCTAGTATTTTATCTTAAAAAAGTGTTTTCCTAGATCTGTCCCCTCAAAAACCCTAGAAAGCAGATTGTAGTTCCAAAATAACATTTTTACGTTAAAAACACAGAGCTTCTTGAAGAAATGGCTGATTCCAGGTCTGGGGGAGAAAATGTGCCAGATGAAGCTGAACTATTACATTGTTCCACAAGCAAAGAAGCTATAGAAGAGTAATAGGGTCCTGTCTAAATGTCTCAGAGCCAACTTGAAGATGCTCCCACTGGCCAAAAATGGGACAATTGGAGCAACAGTAAGGATGAAAAGTTTGAATCCAGAAATCCATAATGATACTTAAGAAAAAAAAAAAAACCTTCACTGTTCACAGTTGAAGGATGCTGGCTAAACTATTCATGTTTTGAAAACCGACAAATACAGAGAAAGACTCAAGCATAAGTTTTGTCTATTTTATGCCTATCATACCTCAGACTACAACAATCATCCTTTATAGAGAGAAGATTCCCCTTATAGAAATAGCCCAGGTAATAAGTGAAGAATGATACAATTCAAATATAACCATTTCATAAACCCTCATGAAATAACGGGCCTGGGAAAAGATTATTAATGGCTGCTAACATCACACAAAAATGAGACATTACTTCCAGATGGAGGTACCCACAGCTGCTTATGAAGTAGACGCAACCAAATAACCAGACATGAATCTCTTAAGCCTCAAGGTTTAAATACCAAGTTATAGGAATAGGAGGAACAGCAGAACATGCTAACACCTGGGCATGCAAGTAGCAAAATCCAGACCACGGATCATTCTGCAGGACAGAAAGACCCAATTTCTTTAAGAAATCAATTGCATATAGCTGTCCAATTTTCCCAGCACCATTTATTGAAGAGACTGTCTTTTTTCCACTGTATATTTTTTCCTACTTTGTCGAAGATTATTTGACCATAGAGTTGAGGGTCCATATCTGGGCTCTCTACTCTGTTCCATTGGTCTATGTGTCTGTTTTGATGCCAGTACCATGCTGTCTTGGTGATCACAGCTTTGTAGTAAAGCTTGAAATCAGGTAATGAGATGCCACCAGTTTTATTTTTGTTTTTCAACATTTCCTTAGTGATTCGGGG